>VXBP01006519.1:131393-247030 GCA_013400115.1 Rhinopomastus cyanomelas | reverse complement strand
TGCTGATTGTACCCAATCACCTCTTCACTATTCTCCTGTTTCAGTAGTGCCTTCAGGAGGGTCTGCTCCATGATCTTACCGGGCACAGAGGTGAGACTGACTGGCCTGTAGTTCCCCAGCTCCTCCTTCCTACCCTTTTTGAAAATAGGAATTATGTTTCCCCTTTTCCAGTAAGTGGGGACTTCACCAGACCTCCATGACTTTTGGAATAGAATAGACGGGGGTCTGGCAACCTCATCTGCCAGTTCTCTGAGGACCCTTGGGTGTATCCCATCTGGTCCCATGGACTTGAACACTTTCAGGTCCTTCAGGTGATCATGAACCTGATCGTCACTTATGATCCCTATTAATGTAAACAGCGGCCTTATTGTAGAGCCTGTGGCAAGCAGGTTCCACCACAGAGGAGAAATTGGCTGTGGGCAATATGTTCCTTCTGAATACATACACGTTAAAGACATGATCCTGCACACTTATGTTGAAGTGCTCAAGATAGGCTTCTGAAGAGAGCTGGACTACATGGTGTGATGCCCTTCTGGAACAAATAGAAGCAGCTGGCAATACTCTGTCATGACCTACAATAGGAAATGTGGGTTTGTCTCTAAGATGACTCTCTTTTACATATTAAGTAGATCCAATACATATGAGAAGAGTTTGAGAAAGAAAGACAGGGCCAGTGTGTCTTGCTGCCCTGAAGCCAGATGGTCGTGGCTTGCGTCCAGCAGAAACAAACCAGGCCAGTTCTGCAGGAGTATTCCAGAGGCCGTGGACAGCCAGCACAGGTAACAGGGATCCTTGGCATATGAAACAAGGACTTTTCCCTGTTGAAGCTCTTGTTTATTTGTAGTGCGTTCTGCCTGTGTCCTCTGTAGACAAAGCAGGTTAGCAGCACTGCACACTGACAGTGAGTTGTGCATGATTCAATGCATCAGTAAGAGAAGAAGGGCACAGAACTGCCAGAGAGAGTCCAGCACAGAGCCACAAAGATGATGAAGTGAGTGGAGCATCTCCCTGATGAGGAAGGGCTGAGGGAGCTGGGTCTTTTGAACTTGGAAAAAATGAGACTGAGGGGCGACCTCATTAATGTTGATAAATATGTGAAGGGTGGGTATCAGAAGGATGGAGCTAGGCAGTAGCTCAGTGTCATCTAATGATAGGACAATGGGCAATGAGTGTGAACTGAAACATAGGAGGTTCGTAGGAGCACCTCTCTTATGAAGACAGAGAGTTGTGGTTGTTGAGCCTGAGGCACAGAAGACTCCAGGAGGATGTTATAGTGAGCTTCCAATACCTGAAAGGCTGGGGAAGACTGTTCTCAAGGATGTCGAATGACAGGACAAAGGTTAAAATGGTTTTAATTGAGAAAAGGGTAGATTTGGGCTGGACAATAGGAAAAAGCTATCTAATCTGAAGATGGTGGATCGCTGGAACAGGTTCCTTAGAGAGGTGGTGGAGGCCCTGACATCCCTGGTGACATTCAGGGTCAGGCTTGACGGGGCCCTGAGCAGCCTGTTGTAATTAGAGGTATCTCTGCTTGTTGGAGGGCTGTTGTATTAGATGACCTTTAGAGGTCCGTTCCAACCCAACGCATTCTTTGATTCTCTGTTTTCCTCTCATCATATCTCTTCTACTTGGAAGAAGCAACTACACCCCACCTCTCTACAGCCTCCTTATGGGTAGCTGTAAAGGGCAATAGGAGTTCTGCATGGCCGCCTTTTCTTCAGACTACACAACCCCAGTTCCCTCAGCTGCTTCTTACAGGACTTGCGCCCTAGACCCAACACCAGTTTCGCTGCCCTTCTTTGAACATGCTCTAGCTCCTCAATGTCCTTCTTGTAGTGAGGACCCCAAAACTGAACATCATGCTGAGTACAAGTGGACAATCACTTCCCTGTTCACGCTGGCCATATTATTTCTAACACAAGGAAGGATTTTTTTAACTGTCATGGGCACCTGGACACGCTCCTGGCTCCTATTCAGCTGGCTGTCCGACAATGAACCCATGTCCTTTGCTGTCAACCAACACATGAAGATCCTTTTCTGATCCATAGCCTTCGACCCACTTTCCTGTGGGTCACAAAGCTGATGTGACCGTAGTGCAGGACCTGGCACCAGGCCTTGCTGAACCTCATACAACTGGCCGTTGAGTTTCTCAGCAGATCTGATTCTATTGGCTGCACTCCCTGTTCCCCGCACAAGGCTTTTGGAAGTGGCGACGTGCCACGTACTGCATCTTAAAATTGCACTGTTCTAAAAGCGAGGGGGAAAAGCACTCTGCAGTGCTTTCACTATCACTCAGCACCAGCTGGCTGTGTGGGATTGGGAAGGCTATTGGTTAGTCTTTTATATTTGGTCTTGGTTGCTGAGTAATAAATAATGGGCCTATCTTCCCCAGCACCTTTTATCCGAGGATCTTCAACTGCAAACAAGGATGGGTTTTATTAAATAAGCCCCGTGCAGGTGTTGTGATGCAGCCTTTATTATACACGACTGTGTTGCTAGATAGGAGTTGATGCCAGTGAATCTGTGGAGCACTGCTCGCAGTCTGTACTTCCCCTGGCCATAATTAAAATTAAATTGAAATAGAAAGCTTCACTTGGTTTAGAAGCCCAGACCCCAGCCTACACAGAGGGATCTTTTTAACTCGCTCAAATTCTTTAAAACAGATGCCTTGATGTTTTCATCGCATTCAAGAACTGCCTATGCATCTCCTGTCTTAATTCTTCACTCTGTTGTAGCTGCAGGCTGTTACCATAGTCTGGATTCTATTGTACTTACACAACCAGTTAGTGTCCCTTCGTCTGTGAGTGCCCAGTCTAAGAAGACCATTAATTTGGATCAGCAGTAGGGACAGTTTGAAAACATCTTTCTCTGTGTTTGTTTGTTAAAATCTTGTCTGTGTTTTAGCTATTAATTTCACTGTGTTTCAGTGTAGTTACTGAGTTTTGTTAATTCTCCCTCCACCATCTGTTTCTGTCTGATTAATTTCTGTAGCTGTCACGGCTCTCATGCTCCTCATCTCATAGGAAGACAGCAACTTTAAAATACTCTGCTCTATTTTTTAATATTTGGTAGCAGTGAAGAGTGGTTTTAATTTGTAAGGCACAGATTCACTTAACACTTGACACACAGTCTGCCTAAGGGCTTGGAGTGTTACTGGTGAATTCAGTGGGAGGCCTTTCATTACCTTAAAGACAGAGAGCTATGGGGATGAAGATGTGAATGGGCTCAAAGATCTTCTGTAGCAAGAAGCAAGAGGTATGTGGGACCACAAAAGCTGTGACAGCAGTTGTTCAGCGTCCTCTAATCTGTCTAGGTGAAGCAGACTGACTCCAGCTTGCTCCTGACCACTGAACCATGTCTGTATTTCCAGTTTGCAGTCGTATCGTGTGTGTTGATTTAGATACCAAACACTGCTGACTGTTGCTGGTAGAGCCTTAATGGTGGTTTTCCTGCTCCACGTGAGCGATAGTATTTTCCTAGCGTGCCACCAGAGAAGACGGTGCTTGTTGAAAGGCAGTGCAGAAGAAGCTACCTGATGGGCAGCACGTGTGTCTCTTTGTCCATTTTGCTCCAGGCACAGACAAACGAGAAATAAACCCTTTTTGTAAGAGGCCACTGGGCTGTCAGGCTGTGTGCTTAATGTGCCAAGCTGCACAGTGCTAGTCTGGCCACCTTACATCTGTCACGGGTTAAGGCTGGACAGGCCACTCAATGAATGGCAGATGCTCCCCATTAACTCCTCTTCCTTCCCAAAGGGGAAGAGAAGGGAACTGTGGCTTTGAAAAGAAAACTAAACCAGCTATAATGAAAATAATAACAATAACATGAAATATATACAGATACGTACAAAGCCAGTACCAAATCCAACCACCCTGATGGCAATTATGTCATTGTCACCACTGATGCTGTGGGCAGATGGTGTGTAAATTCCAGACTGAACTCAGTGGCAAATGGGAACTGTAGCTGGGAGCCGGATTTGGGAACTGTAATTAAGAATGCGTAGAAGGACACATTGCTGCTGGAGGGTGTCCAGAGTAGAGCAACGAGGATGGTGAAGCACCTCCCTTATGAGGAAAGGCTGAGGGAGCTGGGTCTCTTTAGCTTAGAGGAGACTGAGGGGTGACCTCATTAATGGCCATAAATATGTGGAGCGTGGGTGTCAGGAGGATGGAGCCAGGCTCTTCTCGATGTCATCTAGTGATAGGACAAGGGACAATGGGTGTCAGCTGGAACAGAGGAGGTTCCATATAAATATCAAATGGAACTTCTTCACGGTGAGGGTGATGGAGCACTGCAAGGGGCTGCCCAGGGTGGGTTGTGGAGTCTCCTTTTCTGGAGACGTATAAAACGTGTCTGGACATGTTCCTGTGCAGCTGGATCTAGGTGATCCTGCTGTGTTGGTGGGATTGGACTAGATAATCTTTTGAGGTCCCTCCCTTCCGATCCCTAATGATTCTATGATTTTTCCCGTGAGGTAACCAGATTGGAATCCTTACATTTCTATAACTTAGGCAGAATTTTCATGAGTGTGTTGGGAAGGGGAGGGATGTGTGGTTCTTTTTCTTTCTATTTCTATGACGTTCTTTGCAATATGTCAGGACCAAAGAGAAGAGTGCTGAAGCCGTGAAGAGGGGGTAGGGCTAGAAGCCAGAGTAATGTCTAAAGCAGTGGGATAAGAATGCATTGAAAATGTGGTTGCTTTTGTAGCTGAGCTACTACTTCAATTCTGAATTTAAATGATGTTGTCTTGGAGTCACACTCTTTCCATATCACCTTTGGGTAGGACATCATCCTCACTTGTTTCATTACAGAGTGAGTATTGAAATGCGATGTTTAAAAACATTGCTCTGTTAGATGTGCGTAATGCTGTCTGATAGAAACATGTCATGGAAGCAACAGCTCCAGTCTTACTCTTTTATCTTTGGCTGTATCTGCTGATTGTCTCAACAAATTCCATTTGAGTGTGACAGTAAATTACAATAGCGTCTATTCCGCCTTGCAGCCCTCATTAATAGAGACCTTGGATTCTGTTTGGAGTTGCAAAAGCAAGAAAAAACATGGTTTTTCAGGTGCTTCTTATATTTCTCTGGCCAGCCAGTATGACACAAAGTGGGAGATGCAGCCTGAGCTGCTCCTGATAAGATGAAGCAGCCAAGGCTTGCTTTCCTAGTAGTGGCTCAGATAGGAAGACTTCCTACTAACAGCAATACAGTGTTCTATGGGATACACACTCTGCTGTCCTTTCCCAGCACTGAGTCCTTAGGCATCAAGTACGTAGAGACATTTATAACCCGCCTGGACATATTCCTGTGCAACTGGATCTAGATGATTTAGGCGAGGGAATTGGAATAGATGATCTTTTGAGATCCCTTCCAATCCCTAGCGTTCCGTGATTCTATACGGTGAGGAGCCCATGCGATCCATATGCGCGACAGTACCTGTTCTGCTGTGAATTAGTTTTCTACAGATCAGATTGTAATTTATCTCTTCTACTTCATTTTCACTTCCAGGCTGTGCTAGTGTCCTCAATGCTATTTTTTTGCTGTATCATCTATAGTCTTTACAGCTCCCTAGTTTAAGCAAACTGTTTTCTGGGCTGAGATGAATGAAAACATCAGAAAATGCTTTTTAATTATGTGAACATCCTGCTCCCGAAGTGGAACAAGCAGAACTTTGAAATCGTTTGTTTGAAAGAAATACCCGGGGGAACTAAATACATGCAGACAGTCAACAAACGGGGGATTAAAATAAGTGGATCATGTAGTCACAGAATCATTAGGGATTGGATGGGACCTCAAAAGATCATCTAGTCCAATTCCCCTGCTGCAGCAGGGCCACCTAGGAAGCAGAGACTTGCTCACATGCAAGAAATGTGGAATCAGGACCAAGTACTCAACATCACCTGGTGAGCTTGAGGAAGAAGTGGATGCGTTGCCCAAGCTGTTATCCAAGTATTAAATTGAAGAAAAGAAACAACTCCCAAGCAAGTAATCTACCAACGAAGTCTGCCTAAGGAAAGGTTTTGTGGTTCCTCAGAATCACAGAACATTAGGGATTGGAAGGGACCTTGAAAGATCCTCTAGTCCAATCCCCCCACCACAGCAGGGTCCCCTAGATCCAGTCTGAAGAACCAGAGTTTTCTGCAGCAGAGGACCTTTAGCTGTTTGTCAGCAGGGCACTGAAGTCCATGTGTCTCACCCAATGCCGATGTTCATCCTTTTCCAATGTCAGTAAGCCCATGCAATTTTGAATAGAACAATGTTTAGTCAAGAGAATTATTGGTCCCAACTCCTCTAAATCGTACCTTGGGGAACACATTATTGCCATGGCAATGTGGTCAGAGCTATTACTATTAGTTAAGCTCGAGATAGGAAATGCACCCTTCCAAGATCTATATGTGGAGCACAACTTATTAAAGCCATCCATATTTATACAGCAGGAAGTATTTTGAGACAGGCCAGACATCATCTGTCACAGTCCGACCCAATTTTATGGCCGGAGCAGAGTGAACTGACAGTGCGGAGCGTAGAAGATCCCACAGAGGTCAGCTGGATGCTTGCCTTGGCTTTCAGGGAAACCTGTAAAATGCTGTAAATGGTGGTTTTGTTTTCACTTTAGGTAAACACAGAGAGTGCTCATCGGGGAGAGGGGTCTATTTGTGTTTGTTTGCATCCTGAAACAATTTAAAGCTCTGTTGCTCTATTGTACTGGAATAATTTCTAATTGAAGCCTCGCTATGTGCCTTATGCATCTCTGCAGGGAACATTGAGCATGAAATCATTTGCTCTGCGCATAGCATTGAATACGGGAAATCACATCTTAAAAATTAAATAAGACTTGGACAGGTTTTGCTTTTACCTTCAGATGTTGGTTTAAAATGACTATTATTTTCTTTTCCATAGCAAGTGTTTTGTTTATGGGACTTATCATGTCATTAGGACAATAAAACACCCGTGATAACTTGTGTTCAAAATGGTATTAGTACATTTGAGGGTACGTTAGTTCGCAAAGGTGGAGCTAGAAGAGCTTTCTTTGCAGAGCACACAGACCAGCGAGGGTGACGTTTCAAAAATAGCAGCAATACTTTGTGCTAGAGTTGTTTTCTAGCTCTGTGTCTCATCAAGTACTGAACTATTTTTCACTAAGGCTGCAGTTATTGAAGTTAGTAATGAAAATGTTTTACATGCACTAAGGAAGCCCAAAGGTTCCTCCAACGTTTGTGTACTCTGTGGTGTTCATCAAGTTCATTCTCCTTGTTGAAGTGAGTACTTGGCAGCCCAGCTTCATCTAGTCCCCTGCCTGGTGAGGCGTATGTGCAGCTTTCTGAGTGCTCTAAAAGTGCAGAGGTGGGGATAGAGGAATCATGGAATCATTAGGGATTGGAAAGGACCTTGCAAGATAATCTAGTCCAATTCCTCCACCACAGCAGGATCACCTAGACCAAGTCACACAGGAACACATCCAGGCAGGTTTTAAACCCGCTTGGTTGAAATGAATTTGAGTGGCTCAGAGTAACCTTTGTAACTGTCACTGTGTTGTAGATGCTTCATTCTAGATGATCTTAAATTTAGACCATACTCACTTCTAGCTCTGCCTGTGATGGAGAGGTAGAGAGAGACAACGGTGCTGGAGCAAGTGCAGAGGAGGGCAATGAAGCTGGTGAAGGGCCTGGAGAACAAATCTCATGAGGAGAGATTGAGAGAGTTGGTGCTGTACCCACCTAGATGTGTTCCTGTGCGACTTGGTCTAGGTGAACCTGCTGGGGCAGGGGGATTGGACTAGATGATGTTTCAAGGTCCCTTTGTTCTGTGATTCTGTTTAGTTTGAGGAAGAGGAGGCTAAGGGGAGACCTCATTACTCTTTACAACTATCTGAAAGGACATTGTAGAGACGTTGGTGCTGGTATCTTCTCACAGGTCATTAGCAACAGAACCAGAGGGAAAGGTTTCAAACTCCAACAGGGGAGGGTTAGACCGGACATCAGGAAGAACTTCTGCCTGGAGAGAATGGTCAAGCACCAGAATGGGCTGCCCAGGGTAGCGGTTGAGTCCCCATCCCTAGATGAGTTTAAAAGACCCTTAGATGTAGTGTTGGTGGATCTGGTTTAGGGGTGAACTTTCAGAGTAGGGTTGATGGTTGGACTTGATGATCCCAAGGCTCTTTTCCAACCTGAATGATTCTGTGGATTCTTGTAAGAGGATGTCTGCCCATTAAGATTTCAGCAGCTATTCTGGGAAACAGCTGCCTAAAATTACTAGTTTAAGCTATTTGACCCACATTTTCCGCATGTGTCAGGCCACTCAAATGCACATCTGAGGCTTGATTCTATGCTGGAATTTGTCTGATGGCAGTCTGGCATGGCATCTTGGCCCAGCCTAAACCAGCCCAGCAGGACGCTGTAAACAGCAACCTGTAATCACTCAAGTACGAAGTGGAATGCTGGTTTAGCTGTTGAGCTTGAGGAAGCAACACCCCTTCATTAGAAAAAGCAGCATCTGAAAAGATGCCATTTCCCATTAAATCTGTTGTTCCAAGGACAAATACACTGATAACAGTCCAGAAGAGCACAGGCTCTTTTTTCTTCTCCTGAACCACAGTCTCTAACTAAAAGCAACTACTCCCTACCCCTTCTGCATTGGTGAATGATCAGTTAAGGCTGTTTTCGAAGGGATTCTCCATTCTGCTGACTCACACGATAGAAGTGGGGCTGGAAGAGGCAACACTTTTCACTTAGAGTGTTTCATCACCACTCTGCTGGAAGCAGGGGTACTTTTGGTGTAAACATCATAGCTAGGTGGTAGCAGAAAATGTCTTCGACTCCTTTAAGAGAGTAGATGTATGGGAGGGAATGAAGTTTGGGTGTTTTAATGACAACATGAAAACATGTGTAAAGGTTTTTCATACAATCATAGAAACATTAGGGATTGGAAGGGACCTTGAAAGATCATCTAGTCCAATCCCCTTGCCAGAGCAGGACCACCTAGACCAAGTTGCACAGGAACCCATCCAGGCGGTTTTTTACTTGTTTTGCCCATCTGTTGGTGAGTGTTTGGGTTGAGGTTTTTTATTTCAGAATCGTGCAGTTACTTCTGGAATGTTGTGTCCAGTTCTGGGCCACTCACTTCCAGAAGGACACTGAACTGCTGGAGACAGTCCAGCGCAGAGCCACAAAGCTGAGGAGGGGAGTAGAACATCTCCCTGATGAGGAAAAGCTGAGGGAGCTGAGTCTCTTGAGCTTGGAGAAGAGGAGACTGAGGGTTGACCTCATTAATGGCTGTAAATATGTGAAGGATGGGTGTTAGGAGGATGGAGCCAGGCTCTGCTCCGTGTCCTCGAATGATAGGACAAGGGACAATGGGTGTCAGCTGGAACATAGGAGGTTCCACATCAATATGAGAAGGAACTTCTTCACGGTGAGGGTGACAGAGCACTGGAAAGGGCTGCCCAGGGAGGTTGTGGAGTCTCCTTTACTAGAGGTGTTTAAAACCCACCTGGATATGTTCCTGTACAATTTGGTCTAGGTGGTCCTTCTGTTGTAGGGGGTTTGGACTAGATGATCTTTTGAGGTCCCTTCCAATCCCTAATGTTCTGTGATTCTAACTGTGGCTTCTACCATACATCTTGCCTTTCCTCCCCTCATTACTCTTCAAAACCAGTGTAGTAAATGATCTTTTTGAAGCTTAGTGGAGCAGGCTGTGATTAGTGAGACCAACCAATTGACAGACTAGAACAGTCTGATGTGTTGCTGATGTCTGCTGTGCAGGTGTTTGCAGATTGTGGAGGTAGTTGTGCTCTGCTGACCTTCATGTTTCCTCAGGACATTAGTGACTCTGGTAGGACACAGCTGACAATTGTAAGACGTTCTCTGGGCCATAGTACAAGCTTCTTCACTAGGCCTTGTTCGGTCTTCTGTTAGTCTAAGGTTGAGCATGGAAAGAACTTCCTGCAGTGAGCTCCCTGGACTGTGGTATTTGATGTGTTGAATGAAATAGTTTGGGTTTTTGAAGGACGTAGGTATTCCAGCAAGCACGAATTTCCTCACAACCTTTTTGGCCAGCTCTTATCCCAGCCCAAACCTCATGGAAGTCCAGCTCAGTGTAGTAGGCTTACCAGTGTGATTCCTTTGCTTTTCAAAGAGAGGAGGCATCCTGCAGCTTGACATAGGCAGAAGAAATGTCTGCATAACTTTTCAGCTTGAGGAGATCAGAAGTCGCTGCCAGCTCTGCGGTAGTTCCTCTGTGCAGTGGCATCTTTTTGAAGTGGCATGTTTTTAGTTTGGGGATTTGGGGCAGTCTAGTAGTGGGTTCAGCATTCTGCTGATGGGGACATCTCTCGCTGTTCCTTGGGTTTTGTAGGGACTCTGTTCCCAGAGGTGCACTGCTTGCTTGTGTGAGCTGCAGCTGCATGAACAGCCATGAAGGACATGTGATTAATTGTTTTAAATCACCCCCTCAGCATGAAAAGGAAATTAATGTAAGATATTTTGATGGTTTCTTTAGGGCTATGGATATTTATTCTCTCATAAAGCAGCTAATGGAAAACGAAACAGCAGATCAGCACAGCTGTTACTGCCTCCTCTCTGCTCGGACTAGCTCCCAGATGCTGCAGATGCCCAAGATGCTGCTGCTGGTAAGTGCTACGGATGACTACTCAGCTTCCCACTGTAGTCTGCTCTATCTCCTGATTCACCAGGAGATACTGTAGCTGTGGCTGCAGATTAGATGTTTCTCTCCCTCCCCCTGTGAAAACTCTGTGTGCTTTGACGTCATGTGTGCTCCTTTCAGTTGCCATAGCAGCTCCATTCCCCAAGCGCTCTGCCTGTCTCCTCTGGTAGGTTCCACAATGGTACAGCCAGCATCACGCCGCACAATGGTTTCCAGGCAGTGAAAGAGCGTGATTCAGCAAGGCTTTCTTTTTTTTTCCCCCCACCTCTTTTATTTCATTATTATCAGACATTTTGCCTCCCCCTTTTCTGTTCTGCTCTGTTCTCTCTCCCCCCCAGTCTTTTATTTAGTTCTTTAAAGGAAACAGTGATTTATCCTCTATCCAGCTGCCCATCCTTTTATTTTTCATTATTGTTGCTATAAATAGCCCGTCCTCTGCTCGACACCGTTCAGAATGGGATTTCAAAATACCGTCTAGACTCGCAGTTTGGGGAAAAGCTTCCTGCACAAGGAGAAGAGCTCGCAAGCACGGCATGGTAGGTGCATGATGTTAATATTCTATGACCAACTGCTTTCGCAGGGTGGGGTGATGAATATTGATTGCTCTTTAGAAAAAGGGAGTGGGGGGGTGGGGGGAGAGAGGTTAATGAACTGCTAACTGAAGCAAGAAGGCTGCAGCTGTGCTTTTTGTGGCAAGAGACCCATAGTTTTCCTGTGTTTGGGTGTGTGTAAGCTTTTCTGTGTGAGTGCTTTAGGTGACCAGTCGCTGCAAGAGCAATGCAGAGGCACATCACAGGCAGGAGTGTTAGTTCTTTAGCAGCTGGCTCACACAAACAGTCAGCCTCATCACCTCGAATGCTGCTGGAGGGCTTCTGGAGGAAGGACGTGCCTTGGCTTCTAATGCACTAGAAATGAGTATATTGTGTGGGTTGTGTGGTCTACACGGAGCCTTATAAAATTAGAGCGTGTAAAAAGGAAAGCGAGGACGGTGATAAGCAACCAGGAGATCCAGAGAACAGGAGTCTTGGCCTTTTGTAAAGTGGTTCAATGCCACAAGAAAAGCATATGAGGGATGAAGCAAGTGCTGGACAAACTGTGTTGAATGTGGAGATGGGGGTCTTAAGAAAATGGTCTTTTGAGGTAACTGTCACTGTTCTGCATTGCTCATGGACATGAGTGAACACCTCAGACCTTTGGGTCTTAGACACCAACCAAGTATTTCCAGGAGAAGTGTTTACAGCACGCTGCAGGCCAGTTGTCTTGCAATGGAGAAGATTCATCTCGAGATGCTGCAGTGAAATCAATGTTGCTTTGCAGGGAAATCCTTTGGCAGCAGAGCAGTGGCTACAGGAGAAGATGCTGGGTTTGTTTTTTTTAACTGCAGAGAGGCCTCATTAGAAAGAATGACTGAGACAATTGCTAGAGCAGGGTTTAATAAGCAGGTGGTGCTCACCGTGAACGGTGCTGGCTATGTTTTGTACCACTTGTGTGGTGAATGACCGTAAGCTTGTTTACATGGGCTCCTTCTGCAGCATAGCTTCACAGCATCACCGATGCAGCCTTCCCCTCCTCCGACATGTGCACTGAGAGTTTTGCAGAGAGGCTTTTTCTAAGGACAAACCCACACTGTAAGAAAACACAGGTTTTGAAGAAAATTATGACACAGGGTAGAATGTTATCAGAGAGAAAATGCAAGTGAATCTGCTGTAAATGACCAGGAGAAGCCTAAAATCTGCTGGAGGATGCCGAGCTCGTTGTGCAAGGCCAGCTGCAGGAAAAGAGGCAGGTCAGGATAGAACCTGATGGTGTTGGCACTGCACAGGGCTGTTTGTCTTTGCACACGTTGGTTCCCATGCCTTGGGGAGAATGGAGTACACCAAACTGCTGGGATTGGCACTCTTTTTGAGAACATTGCTCAGTAATCACCAGCCAGGGCCTCTCTGGAGCAGTGTTGTCTTCTGTGGCGCTTCTGCCGAGCGCTCCCGCTCACTGCTAGGCAAGGTGGCATAGAGATGCCTTTTCACTTGGCCCAGCTAATGACTTTCGTACAGGGATGCAGGGATAACAGAGGTGGTTTGACCTCAGCCGACGAACGGTGTTCTTTCTGCCTGACCCTCTTACACGTTAATCTCTTCTGCTGCTTCAGAGCCTGTGCTATTTGTCAAGGTCCTCTTGTGATTATGATTTTGCTGGGGAGCTTTAGGATTACAGTGATGTTCCCAAATAGGATCAGGGCAGAAATTGCTTAATGTGAAAAATACGTTGTCTTTAGCTGCCTGGTTCAGATCACAAGATAAAAATAAGTGTGTGCACCCAAGGGGCTTTTTATGAGCTGACCTCAGAGGCGGGTCTGCTCTTGTAGTTTTCTGGTAACTGGTGCCCTTTCATGAGGGTTAATTTCTCTTGCAAGTGGTCTTCGAAACAGATTTGGAAACATCAGAAGCCAGGTGACATTTATATTCTGCACTGTGGACCAGTGATAGCTCTCCCCTTTCTCCTGACAACGGTACGGAGTTGGGTTCTTTTTCCCTGCTGTCAGTGGCAGGGCCATTATTTAGGCATCTAATAAAACCAGATCAATAATGGCAAGGTAAAAAAATCTCTTGCAGAGGTGTCACAGTAGCAGACCTGGCTTGTGGAAGCAAAGGAACAGCTATCAAAATTTCACCGCCATGGCACCAGAAAAGGTCATAGAGCTCATTTGTAGTTTGCAGTTCATTGCAAAACTCCTGCAATTTAAGGGAGAGCTAAAGCAAGCCCGAAGGCATCATCATTTCATTCGTTTGGAAGGCAGGGAATCTGTATTTAGGGAAAGCTCCCCAGCTTTAAAATGAGTTCTCCCTATTCAGCCCTTGGGTCAGTTCCTGAATAACAGGAAATACACAGATGCATTTTTCACAAGGGAGGACACTTTCTTCGTGGTAGGGGTTGGTTGGTTGGTTTGTATTCCATGGCTTGCAGTTGATACCCATAACCCCTTCCATTCTGTTGGCTTGAAGCTTATAATAACACCAGTGGAAATTATGGCCTGGTGGCTGCAGTAGTTACTGCCCTGTAATGCTGTCAGGAGAGGGGGGAGAGCTCTCACTGGTCCACAGTGCAGAATGTAAACATAACCTGGCTTCTAACATTGCCAAATCTGTGTTGAAGACCACTGGCACGAGAAATTAACCCTCATGAAAGGGCACCAGTTCCGAGAAAACACACTGCACTTGCCGAGAGTTCGTCCGTTCGTTCTTGTGGCACCATCTGTGGAGGCAGGGATAAGAAAAGCAGCCATTCACACAAACAGAAATATCTTTTGTGCTCAAGGAGCTGCCTAGAAGTGACGGCCTGGAATTGAAAGCGACACACAGCTTCAGCTAGAGTGACATGTCAGGTGTCAGGGCTATTCTTCCTTCCTATTTTGGTGCGGTACTAAGATTAAAGCAGAGGTCAGAATCTGTGCAGGGGATGGGACAGTATTTGGTGGTCCCCTGTAACATGCAAAAGTTGCAGCCCTCCCTGAATTGCTCTACTCTGTCTCAGCCTGATGGCTGCAGCATTGCTGGTGACCTAGTTGTCTCGGCGTGTTGTTAGGACAGGAAATTCAAGTTCTGACACTTTCCAGTTGTGTTTATTTGTTCTACAGTGAGATTTTTAATAAGAGACTTGGCACATGAACTTGGCCAGTAGGATGTTTCTTCTTGTCTTCATCTCTACAGAAGGGATGAGCTTTTTCTGCATCTTAGGATACCCATGACTATGCCTGAAGCATAAGACAGAGTCAGAGCCCTTGTAGCAGCAAAAGGAACCACAGGAGTTTTAGGCTGCCAGATTTTCCTCGTGTCGAAGGTTGGTGACTGCGTGAGTGCAGACCCTTGGTCATACCACAGAATCATAGAATGATTAGGGACTGAAAGGGACCTTGAAAGATCATCTAGTCCAATCCCCCTGCTACAGCAGGACTGCCTAGACCAAGTCGCACAGGAACACATCCAGGCAGTGACAGGAAATCTGGGGTATTTTAGTCTCCCAGAACTGCTGTCAGGTTTTTGCATTGTAATAAACAACAGGAGTTCCAGAACAGTCTTGCAGTCAAGCTGTTTCACCAGGATCCTACATTAAGAGCTTACAAGATTGAGGAAATTAGGAACTGCTATTTGAAGTGGGGTTCCAGGGAGCTTGACTGTGTGCGACTCTTGCTCCACTTCAGTGAAGTGTAGTGGACTCTTTCTGGGTAAGCAGTTGTTTTCTCGTAAGGATTGTTAATCTTCTATTATAAGAACAAAGTTCTCACTCACTTCTGAGCTGTTTTAAAACATATTGTGAGACAGTGGTGCTAAAGAGTTGGCCAACCCTTCCACTTAATGCTAGTCGCCTAATTTTGTTCAGAAGTACATGCTTGATTGAACTGTCTTGAGCGTGAGCTCTTGAGTTCTAGGGGGTGCCTGTCTTTTTTTTTTTTTTTTCATTTTCCTTGTTTGGAGGAAACTGACTGTGCTCCCTCTTTGTCGTCTAAACAACTTTTCATTCTGCATTAGTTTTGCTCGCTAGTCTTTCTTCTTTGACAGAAGAATGGAAATCTGTGGTGGAGATACTGCCTGTGACTGAGGGTGCTATGGTGTTAGCAGATTAAAAGCTGAAGCCTTCGTCATATGCATTCCAGGCTAGCTTGGCTTTCTGCGTATTTTATGTGTTACTGGCCTTGAACAATGAACCCCAACCATCTCTTTCTCTTTTTTTATGCTTAGGGCTAGCACTAGAAACCTGTACCAGCGGCAGGCCAGACTCGGATATCGGCCATGGCAACCCATGCATGAAGTTAACGCCTTTGGTCCATTTCCTCTCTCTAGATGAGACATAGCACGTGCTGTGGTGAGTCAGCTATCAGTTACTTTATTAAACCACATTCTGTGGCAAAACCAATGAGTTCATGTCAAGGTGCATGCTGATTTTATTTCTGTTTTATGTTTTTTTGAGGGGGGAACATTAAAATGGCAACCTCTAGTAATTTTTAAGATGCATGAGCCTACTACTGTCCTATGAATGACTTTTTCAAGGGTGTCATTGTTACGTGGAGTTATCAGTCTGAATGCATTGGGAGTGTTGCTTTGGTGAAAGCAGAAGACAGCAAAAAGCGTTGAAAAAATCCTTTACGTGCAGTGTTCTGGGCTCCTCTGTTTGTTTTTAGGGCTTTGCATCTCTTTGATTTGGAGTATGGGAAGGAAAGGTGGGTTTGTTTCCATTTGAGGTGACTAAAGAGTGCTTGAGGAGTCCTGATAGAATACTTTTTCCTTCCTGTCCTTACCCTTGGATGGGAAAATAAATTGTGAGAATAGGGAGGAAAAGCGAGTAGCCTTTGAAAAAAAAACCCCATGGCTTTAACTATCTGTAAGTTTGCTAATAATTTCAACACCTATTTCTTACATAATCAGTCTGTTCAATCCTGATAATGTCTTTAAAATGGCTTTGGCTCTACCTTTGGGGTATGAGGAATTTTTTTTGGCTGCCTTGTGTAAACAGAACAGAATTCTTGTGAAAACTTGTGGCTCTTAAAGGTAACTAACCTTCTGTTCAAAGTAAGTTTGTGGTTTGTTTGGGGGTTTTTTTGCTCTGATACTAGCTACGTGTTTGTCAGCTGCAGTCGCCCTAACCAGCATAAACTGAAAGACATCAGCTTTAAAAAAGCCACAGATCCAAGCTGATCTGTTGACTTCCATGAGATCCTGTGTGATTTGGCCTTTACCAGCGGCCAGTGACCAAACCTGCTTGTGGTGCTGTTGTTTGTAAGCCAGGCAGATACAGAAGCACATAGCAGTGGTGGCCAGTAGTGGTGTGCGGCTCATATAACATGATAATGAACGGAGTGTTCTGATGGCGGGTCGTTTTCATCCTTGGTAGAGTTGCTGAAAACACTGATCAGGGGTCACTTAAATAAGCTTGACTGTCACTTAGGACTATGTCAAGGCCTTACAGAGGTTGAGATAACAGGAATCCATAGCTCTCCCCTTATCCTCTTCATCCACTAGCCACTGCTGTGACTTTATGAATTTAATGGCTTGGCAACAACATCAGCCAATTCCCTGGGGTGCATCTCATCAGGTCACATCAACTTATGGATGGTCAGGTTCCTCAGGTGCTTTATGAATGTGATCGTCACTTACAAGGAGAGTTTTGTCCCTCTTGTTTTCCCCTCGCTATTTTGCTGTCTGTCCTTGTGGCAGATGTGAGAAGAGAGGCTGCCAGTGAAGACTGAGGCAGAAAAATTTGTCGAGGACCTCAACCTCCTCCTCTTTGTCTGTTATTAATTTACTGCTTCTGCTCATCAGAGTGGGGAAAGTCTCTTTCATCTTCCTTTTTTGGTCGAGGCACTTATAGAAACATGTTATTCTGTGCATCCTTGGTCAAGTTCGGCGCCAGCTGCATGTTGGCCTTCCTGACCCCATCTCTACACAAGTAGGCAGCACTCCTATGCTCTTCCCAGGATGCTGGTCCAAATTTTCACTGCCCATGCTGCTATTTCTTGTCTTTTAATTTGACCAGCAGGTCTTGACTCAGCCGTACTGGTCTCTTTCCTTCCGTGATTGATTTCTTACACCTGAGAATCCTGAGCTCTTGCTCTTGTGGATGTGAAGTGAAAGCAAAACATTTGTGTAGAATTTAAAACCTTCCCTGTATTACTGCTGTGATATGTTTAATTATAGTTTTAACTTCTACTGCATTTACCCTAAGGCAATTCTTGTTAGCAAGATTGCCTTCATCATGGTTTAATATCTGGGTTCTAAAGGCTGCGATATTTAACCTTTTATATGTGAATGGGTCTGCGTGAGGTTTAAAATCATGACCATAGAATCATAGAATCATTATTAGGGATTGGAAGGGACCTTGAAAGATTATCCAGTCCAATCCCCCTGCCAGAGCAGGATCACCTAGATCAAGTCACACAGTAACACATCCAGGTGGGTTTTAATCATCTCCAGAGAAGGAAACTCTACAACCTCCCTGGGAAGCCCCTTCCAATGCTCTGTCACCCTCACCGTGAAGAAGTTCCTTCTCATATTGATGTGGAACCTCCTATGTTCCAGCTGACACCCATTCCCCTTGTTGTATCTCATTGGATGCCATTGAGCAGAGCCTGGCGCAACTCAGGTATATCATGGGTAGAGCTACTTGAGAAGTTTTCCTCCCTATTAATTTAATTTTAATAAGCAAATTAAAATAATAAACATTAATTTTATAAATGTATTGATTTTAATAAGCAAAAGTTAAATGGTTTTACTAGAAATTAAGGAATTCAAGGTCTTCTTCTGAAACTACAGCTCCAAAGAAAATGTCTGCATCTTCAGGCATCTAATACAACCCTTTAGCATATATTTACTTTTTCAGAAATGTATAATTTAAGGCTGCAGTCCTGTAAAGAGGTGTGAAGCAAACACAATTTGAAATCTGGATCCTTGATGTGCAATTGCTTCTGCTGTCTGTGCAGGCTCTCTGCAGCGAACACTGGTGACTGAGACACATAAATAACTTTGAATGTACCAGTGGATTTTGCATTCAGCCATTTCTGTTTATCAAAGTGCAAGTTCTTATAGATGTGAGACTTGAATGTGAAATCAAGGCCAGATCTAAATCTTAGCATGTAGCCATCAAAGTTAAATTAGCTGTCAAACAACTTTTAAAAACAGCCAACATAAGGAGCATTTGGAGAACTGCAGTGCTTATCAATATTCATCGCAGAAAAGTGCAGGTAATGAAAAAACTCTGGATGTTTTTCCTGTGGGACTTGGTCTAGGTGATCCTGCTGTGGCAGGGGATTGGACTAGATGATCTTTTGAGGTCCCTTCCAATCCCTAATGTTCTGTGATTCTGTGATTTTGTTAAACATTTAAAACAAGTTGATGCTGTGTGTGATGGGAGTCTTGTAAAGTGGAGTTACTAATTTTGATAGAAATCATGAGAGAGAGGCCCTGATATATCTATGGGGATGAACAAAGTACTTGGGACAGAGTGATTTATTTTTGTAATGAATTAAGAAAAATCTGAGGCTCTATCTACATGTAGAAAGCCTTGCCTTGGTATCTTGCAACTCAATTTATATGTTTTATTGAAATATTGTGTTGACTTCTTGTATGTTCAGCTCCATGTAAGTGCTAAGAGAAATTCTGAGCTCTGTCTAGCCAAGTAAATGTCAATCAGCTGCAGTGAGTGTACAGCGGTTCCATCACATTCGTATCAGAGTTGCTGGAAGCACAGTTTCCTCTGAGAAACCCACGTTCTGGTCCTCTGCTGCCTTTAACAGAAAAAGCCTATTTACATTCCATTCACTGCGTATGATAAATGTAAAACCCTCTTGTCTGCTGTTGGCAGTGCAATGGGCAATATTTTTCCCGTTTGAGAACCATTGCCTTAGCGTGTTTCCAGAAGCTCTTGGCCGTGTGACCAGCTACGTACAGACAAAAGCTTTCTCAAGGTAACTTGCAATTGTCAGCACTTTAACCGTTCACAGAATTGCAGAATAACTGTGGTTGGAAAGGACCTCCTAGATCACAGAGTCCAACCAGACCCTACAGCAACAACAACAAAACAACCCCCCAGACAACAAACCCACACTCCCAAAAAGCCCCAAACCACTGAATCCCAGAACACCTAAATGCCTGGTTGTTCGACTACTCTTTCGAGAGTCTGGATGGTTTTAACAGAAAGTGCTGAGATCTTAATTTTGAATTATAGACTTATGAGTGGAGCCACTTGATCAACTTTTGTTTGAATAAACTTCACTGGAAAGGCCCAGAAAAGAGGGTTTTTCTACCTTTGTGGGGTTTGTCTCTTGCTGATTTCTTTATTGTTGTTGGTCTTCTCAGGACATTGTTTTGCAGGGTATTTTCACTCCCTTTTAAACGCAGATAGCATTCCGTTGTATGTTTTCACTTCTGATTCTGATCCATATCCTTCCCCCTCCTTCACTGGTTTGTCTGTGGTGATCCCTGCAACCTGTAAGGTTAATATTTTAATTCACAGAATCACAGAACATTAGGGATTGGAAGGGACCTCAAATGATCATCTAGTTCGATCCTCCCACCACAGCAGGATCACCTAGACTAAGTCTCACAGGAACATATCCAGGGAGGTTTTAAACATCTAAAGAGAAGGACACTCCACAACCTCCCAGGGGAGCCCCTTCCAGTGCTCTGTCACCCTCACTGTGAAGAAGTTCCCTCTCAGATTAATGTGGAACCTTCTGTGTTCCTGCTGGCACCCACTGCTCCATGTTCTGCTGACTCCTGTGATATTAGGGGTTTTTAATGCCCTAGGCTCTGTGACACAGAATCACAGAACATTAGGGATTGGAAGGGACCTCAAATGATCATCTAGTTCGATCCTCCCACCACAGCAGGATCACCTAGACTAAGTCTCACAGGAACATATCCAGGGAGGTTTTAAACATCTAAAGAGAAGGACACTCCACAACCTCCCAGGGGAGCCCCTTCCAGTGCTCTGTCACCCTCACTGTGAAGAAGTTCCCTCTCAGATTAATGTGGAACCTTCTGTGTTCCTGCTGGCACCCACTGCTCCATGTTCTGCTGACTCCTGTGATATTAGGGGTTTTTAATGCCCTAGGCTCTGTGACACAGAATCACAGAACATTAGGGATCGGAAAGGACCTCAAAAGATCATCTAGTCCAATCCTGGTGGGTTTTAAACATGCATATAAGAAACTGTGAGCTTTCTTTTCATAAATACTAGGCTTTTTGTGGTTACTCCTGAAAAAAAAAAAGGGGATTGTGTGTGTGAAAGCTTAAGGCTTCAAAAACTTAACTCTTCCACCAAGATTATTCAGATTATGCCTTTGTGGTGTCTTGGAAGTTTGGAGGCACTGGACATCGTTCTTAGATGTTTGTGGCTGACAGTCTTGAACAATGGTTTTGAGAGTTAGTTGGAAAGCAAAGATTAGCTCAAATTAGCGTGCAGCAAACAGAACAGGCTACTTGTGAACTGAGATTCCCATGAGGTGGTGCCTCGAAGTATTGTTTCCCAGTTGATTAGACACTCCATTTAATTTGCATGATGCTCCTTTTTAGTTTTAATGTGGAAAACAAATGCAGGATTTACAGAGGTGGGGATTAGCCATAGCGTGCTGCATATAAAATAATCTCATAGTGTTGTAAGGGTGAGAAGTTGCTGGCTTGCAATTCAGAGTTCGTTTTTCTAATGTGCTTATGTTAACAGTTTTAGAATTAAGCTTCACTTAAAATTATAACAATAATTTCCTTTTCCATCCAAGCATAACAAAGCACTTAAACAAGCATTAACAAGCCTCACATCAACTTTGAAAACTAAGTATTATTGCCTCTATTTTACAGTTGGGTAAACATAATTGAGGGGAAGTGATTTGCTCTCAAGTGAGAAACGCTGCAAAGGACAGCTGCTGGACACTGCTCCCCCGGTGGGGACCACAGTGTTAAAGTGCAGACAGCTGCATAGAGCCTGAGATATTAAGGTTTAATAAGAAAAGCATAGGCTCAACAGTGCTTCCTGTAGCTGAAAATAATTGCTGTGAATAAAGTACGTTGTGTTACAAAGAGGGAGGCTTAGGTTTTTGGGAAAAAAAATGGCAACTTGGTACTTGGGGTGATACAACTTTTTTCTGAGGTCTTCCACTCAGCTTTTTCCATAAGAGTAGTGGTATCTCTTCTGAGCAGGCTTTTGAGGCTTTGTGACGCATACAAGGAGACTATTGAACTGGAGCGGTATCAAGATCCAAGGCAGGTCTGCAAGTCTACAGGTCTGCAGTGTGCTGCCTTTTCTGAAGAGAAAGGTCTCAGCACCCTCTGCTTCCGTGGCGATGAAGAGCTAAGGAGAACAGCCTGTAGTGGATGACCGCGAAAGCAATCCATGACCCTTTGCTGGGCAAAACAGGTCCATCTAATATTTCACCTCTCATTTGTTCAGGGAGGCAGACCCTGAGTCTTGGCTGGGATCCAGCTTTGGCAAAATTATTCATACTTTGACAAAATGCCCAGCCCAAGGTGGGTTTGAAGGACCTCATCTGTTTTCCCAGCTTCATGACGCTTTTCCAGCCACTTCTGAGCAACGGTTTGGTGCATGACCTCTCCACAATGTTTTTCTGTGCTCAAGGTACGTGCTACTGAGGAAGGGTGTAAGCAGGAGAACACCACCTCCTAACATCGGTCGCGTGTTAACTTAGGGAAAACTTTATATTGGAAAGTAGAACCTCATCAAGGTGCATTTAATGAACGAAAAACTTGATAGAGTAATAAGGCCAGACTAAATAAAAGCTGACCTAGCTCATCAATTGTGTTTTACATCACTTTCAGCACAAATTCACAGGAAACATGTAACTAGCCGCTTCCAGAAATGAACCCTAACATGTACTACAGCAGGAAACGTAGAATAAATAACGATAGATGCTTTGATTGAAGGCACAGCACAGTCAGCAAGGAAAGGGAAAGCTTTCTTCTTTCAGAGGAAAAAAATGAAATCACACAGTGAGGAAGCAGGACAAAAAAATAATGAAGGAAATTGAAGCCAACCATCACAAACAGTGATGAAATCATGTGAAAGTTAAGAGACCAACTCTTGTGGAGGGAGAGGGTTTCAGTGTGACCAACGGCTGCTGCTCCCTTCTGACTTAAATGACACTCCAGCATTGCTTGCTGATATTTCCCACAAGTGTCATAATATTTGTGTAGCCTGTGTAAAGTTCACAGATACAGAAATCAATGCTGTTCACATAGATTAACAACTTGGATCCCTCTGGCTGCAGAGGCCTTTCTCCCTCTAACATCAGGTACATTGTGGTGTAGTATCACAGAACGTTATGGATTGGAAGGGACCTCGAAAGATTATCTAGTCCAAGCCCCCTGCCACAGCAGGATCACCTTAGCCTAGGTGCACAAGAAAATGTTCAGATGGGTTTTAAACATCTTCAGAGAACCAGACTCCACAACCTCCCTGGTCAGCCCCTTCCAGTGCTCTGTCACCCTGACCATGAAGAAGTTCCTTCTGATATTTGTATGGAACCTCCTATGTTCCTGCTTACATCCATTGCCCCTTGTCCTATCACTAGATGACACTGAGCAGAGCCTGGCTCCATCCTCCTGACACCCACCCTGAATGAAGAAAGGCAGAAATGAGTCTTCCCTTGGGGGTGTGCATTTGACAGCCTCCCAAATGTGCTGTTGTGTTTACATCATTGACTTCTTCAGCCCTAACTACATCATCATGTTCATTAGCTGCAATTGCTGAACTTTCCTACTGTTACTGCTTCCCAGTGTCAAAGACCAAGAGTCAAATAACAGGTCTAAGGATGTAACAGAGCTCCCATTATCAGATACCAGACAGTTGTAATCCCATTTGTGTAGATCTACAGCCAGGATCTGGGTCATGCAAAACACTCCCTGCCTCTAATCAGAAGCCCTCTAATGATTATTCAGGATTAAAGAGAGCACTGCATTGTACTACTGAGTGAGTGTATTCTAATTTTTAGACTCACTCCTGCTGAACAGCATTTCAAGCAGCCATTATTATGACAGTCCTGACAACTCCTTGAATCAGTCCTCATCCATGTGTACCAGTATTATCAACACTAAACTGGTCAGAGCTCAATCTTTACTATTCTGAGTCTGCTTCGTCATGTAGCGCCTGAGTGAAGCTGTCGTTATGTGTTGTACTCTCGAGTGAGAATGCATAACCTGCTCCCACTTGTTAATTTGTTTATTAGCACATCAAGTGCATCTCTGTAGATGATGGTGGTAGTTCCAGTTGCTGATGCAAGTTGTTGGTTCTGCTTTTCTTTGAGTGAGAGTACTACATACCACAGAATCGCGGAACATTAGGGGGTTGGAAGGGACCTCGAAAGATCATCGAGTCCAATCCCGCTGCCACAGCAGGATCACCTAGATCCAGTTGCACAGGACCGTGTCCAGGCGGGTGTTCAGTGTTTCCTGTAGTCCTCCTGATACTCTGCTAACGTCTCAGTTTGTGCTGACTGCAGTGCTGGGCAGCGGTGGTGGTTATATGTAAGCACAGCCTTGGGCACAGAAGGTGGCTTGGGTGTCTCATCCTGCTATTCCTGGGTGCTAAGGTGTTGTCATGTAGCAGATGCCTCAATGGTTAAAACAGGTTTCATTTAGCATATTCTGCAACTAAATCATCTGAAACCCACTTTAACACTTCAGATTTAGAAGTGGCTTTGAATTCACTGCCTGTGTTGTGCCAGATAAAATTAGGTAACCTGCACATTCATCTTCTTTAATCATAAACGAAATTTTACCTGGACTGACCTTGAAATTTTCTGCTGGGGCCTTTGCCATGTCTCGCTTCAGTCTCTGACTGAACTGATGTTCTTACCATGTCCTCAACTATTACACAATGCTGGCAGCCTCTTCAGGTTTTCCTCTGTTCAATAGCAAAAAAGCTTCATCAGCAGATTTGATTGCAAAAAATAACTCGTGCAAAACAATCTTTTTCTTCTTTCTTCTCCCAGACCCCTTTGAAGCACGCGCTTCAGGCAGCTGGGTGTCTGAACCGATGTGTTGGTATCTATACGCATTGCTAAAGCACGTTTTTATCTGTGCTGCATGTTTGCTGTGAGGGCTGCACACTGTCTCAGAATATCCTCGTGAACACATCTCAAATCCAGAACAACCCCAGGTACCAGTATAGGTTGGGGACTCACCTGTTGGAGAGCAGTGTAGGGGTCCTGGTGGACAGCAGGATGACCATGAGCCAGCAGCGTGTTCCTGTGGCCAAGAGGGCCAACAGCATTCTGGGGTGAATCAGAAGGGGGGTGGTTAGCAGGTCGAGAGAGGTTCTTCTGCCTCTCTGCTCTGCCCTGGTGAGACCACATCTGGAGTATTTTGTCCAGTTCTGGGCCCCTCAGTTCAAGAGGGATGTGAAGCTGCTGGAGGGAGTCCAGCACAGAGCAACAAGGACGATGGATGGAGCACCTCCCTTATGATAAAGGCTGAGGGAGCTGGGTCTCTTTAATTGGGAGACTGAGGGGTGACTTCATTAATGTTTATGAATATTTGAAGGGTAGTGTCAGGAGGATGGAGCCAGGCTCTGCTCAATGTCATCTAGGACAAGGGGCAATGGGTGTAAGCTGGATCATAGGAGGTTACATATAAATATCAGAAGGAACTTCTTCATGGTGAGGGTGACAGAGCACTGGAAGGGGCTGACCAGGGGGGTTGTGGAGTCTCTTTCTCTGGAGACATTTAAAACCCACCTGGACATGTTCAAGTGTGACTGGATCTAGGTAATTCTGCTGTGGCAGGGTGATCGGACTAGATAATCTTTCGAGATCCCTTCCAATCCCTAATGTTCTGTGATAACATGAGAGTGAGCATTAGGATTGATTATTAGGGTTTATTTCCTGAAGAAAATAAATCTCTCTCTAGTGTTGTGCTTTCTGACATAAGACATCCTCTTTCTTTGGTACCTTTACAGATAATTAGTGAAGAAAAATAGAGTGAAAGAGAGGAATCTTACAGATAAATTTACATATCTCAATATTATGTACATCTGGCAATGGCAGGCATTTTGGGTCTAGCAGTAACGTGTTGTGGTTGTTCTAGTTGTTGTTTGATTAGGACAGCAGCCTGCAGTCTGTGCTTCCTCTGCCTTCTGTTCAGCACAAAAGTCAGTCACAGTTCGAGAGTTACAGTACTGCTAAAGTACTTCATTGAGAGTACTGCTGCCCACAAACCCATGCTCTTCCATAAAACAGAAACACCATACTCCTGCTGCTCAGGAATTGCACTGCAAGCTGGAGGTAATGATGTAAACAAGCTATATAAGCATAAAAATGTAGTGTTTATTTTCTTGCTTCATAGATGCTTTAACTGCCTATTGGTAGTGTAAGTCCTTTTGAGCCAAGGGTACCATTTTAGTCTTATTTCTCAGACAGGTCCTCTCTTTTGGCTGCTGGGGCTTCCTCACAGGGCTGTGTGATTTCCTCTGTCAACATGCAGTAAGAAATGTTTTTCCCTACAGTTGAAGCCACTCTAGACACTACCATTCACTTTGTTTTCATCCTTGCTGACTTCATTTCACAGAATCACAGAACGTTAGGGATTGGAAGGGACCTCGAAAGATCATCTAGTCTAATCCCCCCAATGGTGAAGAAAACCTCACTTTCTGGCCTTGCCTGTTTCCAGGGGTCGTCAGAAGGAAGGGAGTTATGGCTTGCTTTGCATTAACCCCTCGCTTTCTCTCTTTGCTGTAGCTGAGTCATCCAAAAGAGAAGTGTGTGGAATGAGATGATTGGTTGGCAGGCAAGTGTCAGGACAAAGCAGATAAAACACTGCATTTAAGCTTGTGGAGGAGCATTGATTCTAAACCAGATTTTACTCACAAAGGCAAATATCAAGTGAATAGATGCAAATCCTGCAGTGGCAGACTGAAAATGTCTTTATGCAGCCATGCACATGTGAATTAATAACAATAGAGCTGCTGAAACAACTGGTCTCTCTGGTTCTGTCCTTGTCCTTTCCTGTGACAGGAAAAGAGGAAGAAAATGTGAATTACATTACATTTCCTGTTCATATTTCTGATCCAGGAAGGGCTTTGGCTTTGCTCTGGTAATTGGGTTATGTATTGCAGGAGGCAAATACATGTTCATGATTAACAGTCTGCTTTGGCCAGTCCAGTGTTTTTGAAAGTACATGGATGATGCTACATGTTGGAATAACCAACGTTTGATTTACTCATCTATAAATGTGCTTCTCTGCTCTCACATTGAATGTGCACAAACCACTTTTCAAAGACGCTGTCAGCAGCAGCAGTCAGTAGAAAAGATATTTCCGTGGCAACGGTTGCTAAATTGAACAGGGCATCTACCTCCTCCCAGTTTTTGTCCAGGAACCTCCCTGACTTCAGCTCAAAAAGTGTGCGTCTTACTGATGAGCAGCAAAGTGGTAATCATACAAAATACACATAATGTTACAGAACAACAAGCCCACTGTTATCTCTGTAAAGGGTTATTAGCACAAAATAATCATAATTAATTACTGGTGCAGTACTGGGCATCAGCCTTTTAAGTCTGCGTTTCTGTAACTCTCCATTGGCCCTGCCAAACACTGGGTAAAGTCTGGTGACATTGCTGTCACTGCTTTGAGAGCTCTAGCCTGGCTGAAAACCTGACCAGTCTTCCTGGGTTATACTTGAAAAAAAAAAGGGAGGGTGGAAAAGCGTGGAAGTGGCACCTGCTGTGGTTCTTTCTTATTTTTAAATTTTTTTTTTAAGTTATTTCCTTCCAGAAAAGTTACTGTTTTGAGGAATGTTGTACTGCAGCTATTTGGAGGTTATTAATGCCTGCACATGGCAACAGGCTGCCCAGGGGGGTTGTGGAGTCTCCTTCTCTGGAGACCTTTAAAACCCACCTGGAGATGTTCCTGTGTGACTTGATCTAGTGGATCCTGCTGTAGCAGGGGGATTGGACTAGATGATCTTTTGAGGTCCTTTCCAATCCCTAATGTTCTGTGATAACAAGACAGTAAGCATTAGGATTACAGTTTGATGGATCCTGGCGTTCTGGGCTGATGTGAGGGCTACTCATTTGATACCATACTTGATGGGAAGTTGTCAGAGGGACAGGGGTAGGTCATGAGGAACCTTTACAGCAACAGTCAGGTGTCTCACCTATGACAGAATATCGTATTAGGGCCATTATATAAGAAAGCATCTACAGAGTGATGATCCCAGGCTGAGAGTGGTCCCAAGGAGGCTGCAGAGCAGGGGGGATTACCATCCTTTTCAGGGCTCCAGCATCCCTTTTCAGGAGCTGGTTGTTAAAGGAGCAGCTCCTAGCATCCTGAGCTGTTAGGGGAAAATCCCAGGGCCTCATTCAGTTTACACGCTTGCCCTAGTCTTAAAGTTGCTAGGAAAGATGGCACGTTCTGCTGCAGTTTCCTCTGGGTTCTCTTTGGATCATGTGTTTCACAGCAGTCATTTGATATGAGTATTGTTGTGCACAATGTCT
This sequence comes from Rhinopomastus cyanomelas, assembly GCA_013400115.1. NCBI lineage: Eukaryota > Metazoa > Chordata > Aves > Bucerotiformes > Rhinopomastidae > Rhinopomastus > Rhinopomastus cyanomelas. The sequence continues at coordinate 219,379 of VXBP01006519.1, read as the reverse complement.
CGGTTGCTTTTTCACTGGTACCAGAATAATTCTGCTGAATTTCTTCAGATCTTACATCCGTTCAGTTACAAAGAACCCAGTTGTTCTCTTTTTCTTTCTCACTGAGGTCCTCTGCATTCGTTCTCGATCTGAGGATAGTCCTCTCAAAGCAGCCTGCAGTTGTTTCTTCGTCACATTGCCCAACCCCCAGATCTTGTCTTCTGGACGCAGGCAGAGAGAGACCTTAATTCTGCTGGGTTTGGTCTGACTGTGTGCAGACATGAAAATTGGTCTCTATGTCTTGTGTAGGATAACAGCTTTACCGGTAGGGTTGGTATTTTAGAAGGTTATCCAGCAAAGACTGTTTAGTAGTTTTGTAGAAAAATCTGGGGTGCTGGCTATCATTCTGGGGTTCTGGTTAGAAAAATTTGAGAGAAATGCCTCAACAGTTCTATCTGACAGTGTTTTTTGTACTATGTGTGTGTTAACTAAATGAATACTTGTTTAGATGTGTCCAGTGAAGAGGGTTGTTCTGGGTTTTCTCTTTTTCATCTTTGAAGTTCTTGTCAGTAGGAATTGCTCTCAGGAGGTTAAATAAGATACTTGTGTTCTGCTTCCATGTACACTCAATAGCATTTTTCTGCTGTACAGTGTTAAGGGATCACAGAATCGCAGAACATTAGGGATTGGAAGGGACCTCAAAAGAACATCTAGTCCGATCCTCCCACCACAGCAGGATCACCTAGATCCAGTCACACAGGAACATATCCAGGCAGGTTTTAAACGTCTCCAGAGAAGAAGACTCCACAACCTCCCTGGGCAGTCCATTCCAGCCAGTGCTCTGTCATTCTCACTGTGAAGAAGTTCCTTTTCATATTTATATGAAACCTGCTCTGTTCCAGCTCACACCCACTGCCCCTTGTCCTATCATTAGATGCCACTGAGCAGAGTCTGGCTGCATCCTCCTGACACCCACCCTTCACATATTTATAGACATTGATGGGGTCACCCCTCAGTCTCTCTAAGCTAAAGAGACCCAGCTCCCTCAGCCTTTCCCCATTACTGTTTTCCTTTTAGTGTACTGCTTTTACAGTAATTAAGTAGAACCGCTGAAAAGGAAGAGGCAGTTTCTAACAATAGGAAACATTATACCTTTCGCTTTACCTCACCACTAGAGTAAATTATTTTATGCTTTACATCAAAGATTTCCAAAGAAATGACAATAAAGGCAAAGAATAGATGGGACTTTTCCTCCCATTTTGTTCTTCAGGTACAAGCTACAGAGTCATTTTTCAGCTCTGCACTGAAAGAGGAAAATGCTTATTCTTTGCTATCATCTAAAATACTTCCTATCTCCATCTTTCCAAGTACTAAACGCTTTTTGACAACAGCCTGCAGCAGGGATTTTATCTCTGCCTTTTGTAAAGGTAAACACACTAAACCCAGGCGATCTGACATCTTGCCTTGCGTCCCCTTTCTCTGCAGCTTTTCACCCACTTTTTGGTATTTGTGATGAGACCTGCTTCTTCGGGGCAGTAACTGACAGCACAGGTGACAAAGTGTGCTTTGCCTGTCTCTCTGGAAGTGTGTGTTCATAGCAAAGAGCTTGTTCGTGTTCTTGTCACTAGTGTAACATTCAAACGTTCTGAAATGCCTCTGAGCGAGACCTGACCTCTTGGCCTGATGCTGATACTGTGCTCAGTACAGTGCAGCCAACGACTGTTAACTTCTGCAAAATGTAGCAACAAACAGGAGACTAAGCAGCTGGACAGGCACCGGTGTTTTATTCCATTAGCACCTTCTCTCATGTGTGTTTGTTCGCTTCTGGGCTGCAGAGACTGGAGTCAATGCAGGCAAATACGTAAGTAACAAACAAGCGTTGTGTGTGGTGGATTTACTGCTGAATTCAGTGCATTAAGAACAAAGAAATAACTAAGAATAGCCGTAAGTTTGAGAAAAGATAAGACCAAAAGTTCTGAAGAATTCTGGATTTAGTATCTGGACATAAATTAGGTCTTTTTTTGCCATGGAGACAGTAAGACCTTCATCCTAACATCTGCAGTGTGCAAGATTTTTGCCCTTTGTGTGACAGGGCTGATGATGACTCTGCACTAAAGGCAGTTCGTATCACGGCCTTCTTCTTCGTATTGGACTTCTTATACTACTGCTATTGTTAATGGTGCTCGGGAGGTGGTGACTTCCAGACTGTGTCACAGAATCACAGGCTTATTGAAGCTGGGAAAGTCCTCTAAGATCATCAAGTCCAGCTTATGACCTAATATCACCACAATCAACTAGACCATGTGGGTAAGTGCCACATCCTGTCTGTCCTTAAACACCTCCATTGATGGCAACTCCACCACTTCCACAAAATGCCACTTGCTATCAGGCTATGAAGGGAACAGCCCGAAGCTTAGAGGTGGGAGCAGTACAAGCAACATCTCAGAGCTACCCTCCCATTCAGAAACATGTCTGACGATAGATGTGAGTAGTGGTAAGAAGTGGTGTTCTAAAACACTGCTTGGTACACAGAGCCACGTGTCATTGTTTCTGTCACTGTTTCTGTTACTGTGGCTGTGTCAAATGGGTTTGTTTGCAGGATTTCCATATGCAGAAACAGTCCACAGCAACAGTTTCCTCTAGACTTCCAGTTTCATATTTGGCTGCTAATACTTCCCAGGTGTTTTATAGTTACTAGAAGAACATTTTCTACTGTTTTCTGAAATACTATGTCCTGTTGCAAACTGCACGCAGAAGTACTGTTTTTGATCATTAAGCAGAAGGAAGAGCAGTTTGTACTAGTTTATCAAAATCCTCGAGGCCTTCCACGTAATCCCCCTGCCACAGCAGGATCCCCTACATCCAGTTGCACAGGAACATACCCAGGCAGGTTTTAAGCGTCTCCAGTGAAGGAGACTCCACAATCACCCTGGGCAGCCCCTTCCGGTGCTCTGTCACCCTCACTGTAAAGAAGTTCCTTCTCTTATTGATGTGGAACCTCCTCTGTTCCAGCTGACACCCACTGCCCCTTATCCTATCATCAGATGACACTGAGCAAAGNGGTGGGTTGTGGAGTCTTGTTCTCTGGAGACATTTAAAACCAGCCTGGATATGTTCCCGTGAGACTTGGTCTAGGTCATCCTGCTGTGGCAGGGCGATTGGGCTAGATGATGTTTCAATGTCCCTTCCAATCCCTGACATTCTGTGATTCTGTGTGATTCAAGGGGTTCCTGCATCACAGCCACTGCATTTGGTTTGATGTGTGTTTAGACTGTCTGAGCGGCTTGTTTTGAAAGTTGTATTTGTTACAAGACCTTCAGGCCACTTCCATCATTAGCGAACAGGTTATGACAGTAGAGTTCATTTCATTTAAAACAACATATCATGTAGAGAGTTATCCAACCCTCTTATAAAACAGGTAAATTGGGGTGAAAGGGATCTCCAACATTTCATTTAGCAAGGGAATTATCCCCCTTTAACTTTCCTCTCTCCATTTAATTGCAATTACTGTATAAGGGGTATGGCAGACAAAGATGTTAAAACTTCTGCCTTCTTGAGGTTTTTCATGCCCAGTATTCATTTTTCACCTTAGCATCTTTTGAGGTCACTTCCAATCCCTAAGGCACCAAAAGAGATCCCAAACACATCCACAGGCTAGAAACAAAGTTTTCAGTTTATAAAGCTGCTTCGCCATCCAGCTGCTTGGTGCTGATGCTCGGCTGCTGCGCCGTGTTTGCCGAGTACTAGCGACGTTACCTGTGCCGCGTAAGACGCAAACATCAAGGGAATTTCTGTTCTAGTGAACTCTCATTCCAGAAAGCAGACACAAGAAGGAGCTCAACTTGCTGTGTGTCCCAGAGAGAGAAGGTGACTGTAGACACAAGGTTGTTAAATGATTTCCGGAAGGCTTGCCTTTGTGCTTTCAGTTTTCAGTGATTTTGGTTGGCAGCTGTGATTTACAAACTGTTTGGCATCATCTGAGGTCATTTCAAAGTGACTGCAGCAGCCTGAGGCAGGAAGCAGCAAAGGGTTAACTCTTTCTGGAACTATTGACGCTTCTTACTTTGAAACTTTCTTGCTTTTAATAGTCAGATCAGTGAGGATTTCCTTTGCTCATAACTCACATTTCTTACTGTAGTAAAACTTAAACTGTTAAAGGACATCTCTCAATTCAGTGTGTAGTTTCTCTGGAAGTTGAAGGACAAACAGTTTACTGACAGAAGTCAAGTTTCTTTCTTCTACTTGCACGCGATCGCACTTTCAGTGCTTCCGACAGATAATCCTATAGTGACAACTGCAGGCTTTAGACTACTGTTTGTTTGCTGTAGGGTTTGTGGCAGGAACAACAGGAGACAACTAGGAGCTTGAAGGACAAAGCTGTGCAACACCCAGCCTGAAATGAACATTTGTTACTTGTCTAGATTGCTGGTAAAAAATAATGCAGCTTCATAAACTTCTGTAAAAAAACCTGTGATACAATGATTTCTCCTTCTCTGGAGATGTTTAAAACTCACCTGGACGTGTTCCTGTGTGACTTGATCTAGGATTGGACTAGATGATCTTTCCAGGTCCCTTCTAGTTTCTAAGGTCCTGTGATTCTATGAGTCTCCCTGGAGAAGGATGGATAGGAAGATTCAGTATGGATTATTTATTCTCTGAGTTTAGTATTTTCTATGAAATTATTAAAACAGTCTTCATGCTAAAGCTGACAATCTTGAACTAGTTGCTAAATAAATTCTTATTTATAATACTTCCCATACACGAAGGAATTGGGATGTCAGTGGGGCTCACCAACTGCAAAACTGTTAAAACTCAGTGAGAAATCTGTTTTTGTGGAGTGAGACTTTTGTTGGAGTTTCCAATCATAGAGCAGATGATATAGAAGCTAAAAAGAAAAACCAAATGGGAGGAGGGGGTTTCTTTGTAATACGAATGGGTGTTCTTCACTCTTCTGTACTGCATCAAACTGAAATAATCAGAAACTAAGTCTCTGAAAAGAGCTAACAGGCTAGGAAAAGCTGCAGCACACAAGGAAACAAACTGATGTGCAACTAGAATTACAGAAAGAAATATACTATTTTCAGAGGTATAAATTCAAATACATATATTTAAAACGCACACAGTAATTACTAAAGTAACTTTTTCTTCCAAAGATTATCAAGGCATTTTCCAGAAAGTTTTCCGGTAACATAACTGTATGGACAGATCAGCATCCCCCAAACAGGTGGTTTGGAACAGCTTCACTCTGTGTGATGTCAGAAGTTGCTCTGTAGTTTGTAGAAACGCACACCAAAGGGTAGGAAAGTGCTTGAGGTCAGAATGGTCTGTCTTTGGCTTTAGTCGAAGCACACAAATAGCAGTGAGAAGAAGCTCATGATTTGGGGGGCTGAAGGGGCAGACATGGCAAAGATGTCATTTCTGGAAAACAGGCCTATACCACAAAAGAGGTGCTGTTTAAAACAGTGTATCCAGTGTACTTGGTTGTTCTGGTGTGACCTTCAAAAGCAGGTGAGGCAACACAGAAAGGGGAGTGTTCTTCAGTAAGTTCAGAGCAGACGGTGGCTGGGTGTGGTGGGTGTGATGGTGTGCGGTGGCTGAAGCCAACTGGATCTGGGCTTACTGTCAGGAGGATGTGTGCTGTTGGGAGAGAAGGAGGGGGAAGGAAACTGAAACCATAGAAAGCCTTCAGTAGTCTGACAGTGGATCTGTTTCTTGTGATAATAAATACCAGTAGGAGGTGGTAGGTCAGTACACTCAGCAAACTTGAAAGGAACGGAGACCAGTTTTTCTCAGGATTTGTTAGTAAGAGCTGAGAGGTGGATACTGAAAGCTCTAATGAAGCCTTTTGTTTGCTTATTTAATTTTGAAAGAGAAATGTTCTTCATTGATGGTAGACTTTGGAGAGACATTTTGGGAAAACCTCCAAACTACTTACAGCTTCTGTTGTTGTGTGGAAGAAAGGATTTCTTTAAACTTTTTTTTGGGTCTAGGTTCACTGAAAGCTTGATGCTTATCAATAAGAGAACCTAACCATTTGTTGAGCTAGTCTTTCATTTGTGCTTTATGGCCGTGTTTCGGTGTTAGAGGCTATAGCTCTGGCTGACAAGCAGCTCGTATCAACCAAAGTGTCTGACATGAACACATTCGCTGGGGGTATCTTTATTTTAATAGCCTTCACCTTGTTAAACTCTTTTGTTTAAAGAGAACTCTGGCTTAATGGGGTTTAATTCTGGTTTAGTGGGGGTGAGGAGAAATGAGAGCAATCCACGCAGCCCCAAACAACATCTGAAAGGTGCTACTTTTTGTATTTCTCAGAAAAGTACTAGTCTGTGATCCCCATAGCACAATTAGAGTTCTTATTATAAGTATTGCTCTTAATTGTACTAATAATAGTAGTGTGATAATAAAGCATTAAAAAATAGCCTCTACCCATTGTTGTCTCAACTAATAGATATTTCCAGCTTTCTGGTTGCCATTGTCCTTTCTGTGTTTGTTCTTCACTTTTCTAACCACTTGTCATTTTGGATAAATAGCTCTGTGGAGCTCAAATGCTGTCCTTTCGGATGTGGCTGCTCTACAAAGAACTGCTCATATAGCAGTTGCCACAAAAAGCTATGCCTGCCTTCAGCTACTGGGAAGTAGTGTCTCAGCTTTTCTGCTGAAGCATTTAGTTGTTATCAGAAAGCAGCGAAACCGAGCAGTGCCGTGCCATGGCAGTAGCGTGCAGTCTTGCTCAAGTATGGTGTTTTATTCTTAATAATAAATTCAGCTGAAGATGCATCTGGTTATCCAGCCAAACAACATGTTGTTGCTAAAATCCATAAAGGAAAATTTCCACCTAAGAATTCATAAGTTAGAAAATACCACACACCCCCTTTTCATTCTTTGGTACAATAAAGAATCTCACCCTTCTCCCTCTCCTGCCCCTTACTGCACAAGTCCAGTCTTAGTTTTCTTCTTCTGCCCCATCACAGCTGCCACGATGTTGTGATTTGCTGTACCCACTCTTCAGAATTCCTAGTATATCCTGTGTCTCACACAGTCCACAACACAGAAATTGTAAGTCATCTCAAACTCTACAACACTAAGCTTGCAAACTGACGTAAAAGAAAACAGAAACCATCTGGGCACAAATACTGAATGTCTCAGTGGCCAAGATTTAAATCAACAAGACACAAGGAGGAATTCTCCCGCACTGCTTGTTGGTGCTTTTTAATGGATGTATCTTCAGTGTTTCAGTTTTATATAAACATGATGCTTCTAGACTTCACCAGCTAGGAAAGACTTTGTAAAAGCATACAAGTAATGTGTGTTTGTAGTTCTGTGTTCTATTTACTCAGTGACCTTGCCCATGAAAGAGTGCATGCTCTTCTCAATGTCATGTCTAGTGATAGAACAAGACAAGGGGCAATGGGTCTAAGGTGGAACATAGGAGGTTCCATATGAATGTCACCCTCTTCACAGTGAGGGTGACAGAGCACTGGAAGGGGCTGCCTAGGGAGGTTTTGGAGTCTCCTCCTCTGGAGGTATTTAAAACTCACCTGGATATTGACTGGTGGGGCAAGCATAAGTTAGAAAACAATTGTTCATTACAGCAAGAAGGCAAGAAGGCAAACAAGCCTGAACAGGATAACAAGCCAAATTCTATCCACTGTGGAGGTCCATCTGTAGAGATAAGGAAACCAGAAGACCTGTACATTGTTCTTGGAGATAAAGATAAGGAATGAAGGAATGTAGACCAGCTTAAGATAAGGGTGCTTGACCAGCAGAATGAATCTTATCACTAAAGACAGCACGGGTTCAAATGGGAGGTGACTTAATTTGCATGTGAAGCGGGGCAGGTTATTACTATTTATTAGGTGTTTTGGGAAATCTACTGAATATGTATTGTTGTACAGCTTATAATCATGGTTTTGGGTCTAGTTGGGCGCACGTGATTGGAGAGGTATGAACCCTGCGCGCCTCACTAGTGAATAAATTACCTCCTCAAAAACTATAAACAGAGTTCTTGGGTCCTTTCCTTGCATGAATATGTTCCTGTGCAACTTGGTCTAGGTGATCCTGCTGTGACAGGGGGATTGGATTGGATGATCTTTCGAGGTCCCTTGCAATCCCTGATGTTCTGTGATTCTGTGATTCCAGTTAACCAGTAGCAAGATTTAGAAAGCAACAGGAATGTATTGTAGGGGATAGAGGGACACATTATAATCAGTCCTTGAAATCGTAACATGAGCAGTATGGGTGATGAGCATGTACTGCAGTTCGCTCACTTCTGGGTGCCTCTTCTTAAAATTGATTAGGACCGGGCAGAGCCTCCAAACTCTGCTGGTAGTACTGAGGTTAGAGCAGACACATCTGATGCTTACAGCTTTATCACCAAAAGTGGCTGTTACTTTGCCTATTGTTTTTGATTTTTGCAAAAGCGTAGATGCAATTGCCCAAACAGCATTCTGCTCTGAGCGAGTCAGCGCAGCGGTCTGCTCCTTGTGATCCAGACTGACAACTGTTACAAACATCTTGGCAGCACTTCACAAAGATAGCATTTCTGCGTGAGAAAGGTGATGCGCTGTGAAAGCTGTCGTGTTATGTTGTACTGATGGAGGAGCCAACTGGAATTACTGAGACAGACCTCTCTTCAATCACGGCAACCTGTGATTTCTGAACTGAAAACTGTTTTTTTTTAAAAGCCACTGAAAAAGGTGTCTTCAGGTACTTTGAGGCAAAACTTACTACACCTGCTATAGACACTACAGAAAATTGCACACAGAGGGGTCTTTGTCTAAATACATCAACTGCAAAAGCACTTAGGAACGAATTTCTGTGCAGGAAGATAATCCCATGCCAGAAAGATGTAAGTAACTTGGATAGATTGGAGCGATGGGCCAGTGTTAATGGCAGGAGCTTCAATAAGGCCAAGTGCCAGGTTCTGCACTTGGGCCACAACAACTTCATGCAATGCTACAGGCTTGGGGAGGTGTGGCTGGAGAGCCGTCTGGCAGAGAGGGACCTGGGGGTTCTTGCTGACAGGAAGATGAATAGGAGACAGCAGTGTGCCCAGGTGGCCAAGAAGGCCAGTGGCAGCCTGGCTTGTATTAGAAATAGGGTGGCCAGCAGGAGTAGGGAGGTTATTGTACCCCTATATTAGGCACTGGTGAGGCCACATCTAGAGTACTGTGTCCAATTTTGGGCACCTCAGTACAAGAGAGATGTGGAGGTGCTGGAGCAGGCGCAGAGGAGGGCAATTAAGCTGGTGAATGGCCTGGAGAATAAAGATCAGGAGGAAAGACTGAAAGAGCTGGGGCTCTGGCGACGTTTAAAGCCTGCCTGGATATGTTGCTGTGCAACTTATTAAACATCCTAGCAGAGAAGATATCTGTGAAATCACTCAACTGTATGTATTAAGTACAAACACATGGTTTTCTCTGTATTTCTCCTCATTAACTACAACTTTAAAAGCTATGTGGGGTCTCTTTCCTTGGAGACGTTTAAAACCCACCTGGACATGCTCCTGTGCGACTTGATCTAGGTGATCCTGCTGTGGTGGGGGGATTGGACTGGATGATCTTTCAAGGTCCCTTCCAACCCCTGATGTTCTGTGATTCTGCGATACAGTTAAAAGATTAAAGACAAGCTTTATTCAGCAGGAAAACAAGCTAAAACTTTCAGTCCGTATGGCAGTGATAGGTAACCTGCTTCACAATGTCTACAGAAATGCCAGTGTCTCAGTCTGTCCAGCTTACAGCTTGTTAGCAGGCACGTACAGGTACTGGGCATCACTAGAATGGCTGTGGTTCAGTGTGGCATCTTCCAGGTTTGCTCTGCTGTAAAGCACACAGGGTGAAGGCTGCACTTGTACAACTCACATTAAGAGTTAGATAAGAAAAAACGGAGCTGTGTGAAAAGTTATGAAAAGCGCAGGGATGGTTAGCCAGATTTCAAGCATCTCATGATAACCAGTGTGGGTATTAATTATTTGTTCTTGCAAATACTGTGAAATCACAGAATATTAGGGATCAGAAAAGACCTCGAAAGATCGTCTAGTCCAATCCCCTCGCCACAGCAGGATCACCTAGACCAAGTGGCACAGGAACATGTCCGGATGGGTACACTAAAGACCTTGTGATAATGCAGTCGTGCTCTAATAACAGAGCTATCAGATGTTACAGAAGAAACGTAATTGTTTATTCAGCTGCTCGTTTTTGCGCTCCAAAATGTTCGTGCTCAAGAATGCAAAGTTGTCTTATCTGTGTGGTTGGGCAGCTAGATCTTTCCTTCAGTTTGAAGGGGTGGCACATCTACTTTTTACTGTGATTGCTCAGAGAGTGGGAGCTTTCATGGGTAGAGGGTTCTTCTAGTCAAGGAGAGGGTATTTAGCATATTAATGAGGTACTTTTGCAGTGAATTCAAGTAGTCCCTGCCCTGTACTATCGGTTCTTCACCCAAGGCTAAGTGCACTTGTGATTAAGTATTTTCCATTAGCATCTTCCATCAGCACCTTCCATTCAACTCCCCTTCATGCCAAGACTGTGCAAACACTCTCTTCCCTTGCTCATACTGGCCTGTCTCTCTCAGCATAAAGGATAAGCTCAGCAAATATCCTAGGCTGGCCTGTCCTTTCCTGACATCAGCTACACAAGCAACATTGGATTTTGTTCCTTTTTTTCTGGGGCAGCTGTCAGAAGGATGGGTTTCACAGAAATCCTTTAGGGGATTGAGTGCACCCTCAGCAAAGTTTGCAGATGACACCAGAGTGGGTGGGATGTGTCAGTCTGCTTGAGGGTAGGAAGGGTCTGTAGAGGGACCTGGACAGGCTGGATTGGTGGGCAGATGTCAGTTCTATGAGGTTGAACAAGACGAAGTGCCAGGTCCTAAACTTTGGTCACCACAGCTCCCTGGAGGTGAGCTCTTATGAGAAGCAGGGGTAACTGGGGTGCTTTAGTCTGAAGAAGAGGAAACTCAGTGGAGACTACCGCCCTTTACAACTAGCTGAAAAGAGATTGTAGAGAAGACAGTCTCTTCTCCCAAGTCATTAGTGTTTGAGCAAGAGGAAATGTCCTCAAGTTTTGCCAGGAGAACACAACATGGACATCAGGAAAAGTTTCTTCATTAAGAGTGGTCAGGCATTGGAACAAGCTGTCCAGGGAGGTGGTGGAATCACTGTCTCCAGACGTGTTCAAAAAAGGTGTGACTCTGGTGCTTGGAAACCTAGTTTAGTGGGCATGGTGGCTTTGGCTTGATGGTTGGACTAGACGATGTTGGAGGTCTCTTCCAACCTTAATAATTCTAAGATTCTCTGGTTATATGAAATTTAATCAACTTTTGTTTTAGCAAATTTATGCTTAGGAATTTGACCCATGCTATTTGCATTACGTTTCAGTGCTGCTTTCAGAGAGTCAGTTGAAATCAGTGGACATTTATTTCCCTGGTGTCTTGGTTTTATTATCTGTCAAATGTGTGTCAAAGAGCTTTTTAGAAGTGTTGTAAATCTGGTTTTGTAAAATATCTCGCTCTTTTCGCATAGCTGGCTTTCCTTGTGTGGGAAGGGGGATAAGTCTTTAAGGTGGGATTTCTTCATTAGGTTTTCTCCCTGTGGAGTATCACGGAACCTGTCTTTTATTGATTTTGCTGAAAAAGCAGTAAACAGTCAATTAGCTAGGAAATACATGAACGACGCTCATTATTGCAGCCGATTTGGCATAAGAAAGCGTGTTCTGGTCTGCAGTCTACAAGAGGCTGGAAACTGTGAAACAAACTTCTCATCTAAGTTCAGGTGGTTTTTCTGGGCATGAGTTGTTTTTATGTGGAGCAGCTTCATGACCTTCATTGCACGTTGCAGTAGCTTGTGCACATGGAGAAGCAGAATCAATCAGTTCTGTGACACAAGAAGAACATTCCTTGCAAGTGATGTCAGGCCAGTTGGTTTGTTCTGATGCTATCAGAAGATAACTTCAGGACAGTTGCATCTGACTCTCTGGGCATCTACTCTTCCTTAGGAAGCAGTGCTCCTATGTGACGCAGGACAGTAGTGTCCTTCAGTGCCTTTTTTCAGTGTGGCATTGAAGAGAGGACAGCAAAGCCCTTCTGAGTTTCAAGACAACAAAAAACTGTGGAATTTCACAGAATCACAGAACATCAGGGATTGGAAGTGATTTTGAAAGATCATCTAGTCCAATCCCCCTGCCACAGTAGGATGACCTAGACCAAGTCGCACAAGAACATGTCCAGGTGTAGAGGTTTAGGTTGGATATTAGAAAGTACTTCCTCATGGAAAGGGTGGTTAGACACTGGAATGGACTGCCCAGGGAAGTGATGGAGTACCCATCCCTGGAGGTGTTAAAGAAGAGACTGGATGTGGCACTTAGTGTCATCATCTAGCTGATGTGTTGATGCTAGGTCATAGGCTGGGCTTGATCTTAGGGGTTTTTTTCAGCCTCATTAACTCTGATTCTGTGAGTCACAGCCCATCAAATTTGGGACATTTTTGAATGTTTATTCATATGGTTTGTATATGTTTTACATTTACGTATTTTTCATATTTTTTTTATTGTATCCATAAATAGTGAGAAAACTAGACGATAAAAACTAAGCAAAAAATTAAGCAGGATGCCTAAGCAAGGTCCTACTTAGTTCAAGAAGTCTTGAATTTGTAGCTAGAGAGTAAAAGGACTACTAAATTAATCCAGAAAACCTTGTTTGCTGCTAGTATGTTGTTCGTGCACATGGCAATTGCTGAGTGAATTTACTGGCCAACAGACATCTCAGAAAGCAATCCCCTGTTGTGTTCTCAAAGGCTGCCACCTGAAAAACATAATAAAATCCTTAAACCTTAATCTAAAGCTCTAGAGCCATGAGATATTTCTGGAACAAAAAAGGCATATGTCTTGATATCTCTCATAGGAGCTTTGTCGTCTGCGCTCCGCACATAATGTAAGGGACGTGAATGTTATAGCAGTGATCTCATGGCGTGCGCGCATGAAGCTCTACAAAATGTGTTGTGTACTCCAAGCTTGTAGTCTTAATTGGGATGAGTATAAGGCAAATAAATTCATAATTTATAGGGACTAAAATTAATCATTTGTGAAGAGCTAGATGATAAAGATTATTTGCATTGCTGTTTTATTGTGAGCGTAAAGAAAGCTTGGCGCTATGAACAGGAGAAAGTGTTCTAGGTGTGGGGGAAGCTCTGGTACTTCAGTCACAGTCAAAGCAGATGTCAAGAACACTGGAAGAGCAAGCTATGTATGGCACTATTTCTGGAAAAATACGTAAGAAGGTGCTAAATGGAAGAGCTCGAGAATCTTACATTTAGGCAGTCAAAAGTAGAATAAGATTGTGTTTTTATACTTCTTAAATATTTTAGTAAAAGCAGCTCCTCTGAAATGCACGTTTGTCCTGATCATATCAATGTATTTATCGCTCTGTGGTACCCATCTCAGATCTTTCTTCTTTGTTTCTGAACTTTGGTTCCTCAGCAAAGTCAAGTACTTCTGAAAACTTTCAGCAGCAATGTGAGCATAGGAGAGGCAGACAATTGCCTGTTTGTCTCCAGTGTCTGCAGCGTGTCTCTGCTTTAATGCACTTGCAGCATTTCTCTTTAATTGTCCAGATGCTTATGATTTTTAATGCTGCTGTGTGCCTCTGCTTGGCCAAATCAATTCCAAATTGCTGTTACCCACAGCAGGGAGTCTTTTCCTACAGTCAGAAGGATGTATGAGCTGGCATCACTGTGTCCTGGAGATGATCGGAAGGGAGACGTGACAGGAAAAGCCTGTTTTGCTCTCTATTTTCTCTTTTTCCAAACTGTGTAGAAAATTGACGTTTGCCTCTTCGCCTCCTTTTTTTCTCACAAAAGCACCAAGAGGAGCACTTTAGTGCTTCAAAGGTGCCTTGCTAAGAGGGCACGCCTGCCATTACACCTCCAGCTTTGCAGTGATGTGAAGAACCGGTTTTACGTTTTTTACTGGAGTCTTGGTCTTCCAGTGTAGGGCTGTAGAAATTTTCATGCTGCTGTATTAGTTGATCTCTGTGAATCACTTCATCTCTTCCTCTCTCTGGTTGTTTTAACAAATGGCTCATGAAAAATGGCATTTGAAGTTTTCCATCTGGAATGGATAACACGCTTTTATGTCAGATAGAATCTGTGCAGAAAAGATTAATCCCCAAGTCCCTCAAATCATTGAACCTTTTGCCACTCAGCAAAGTAGGAGCAAACGTGTCTTTACAGTCTCTCCCTGTTCTGTTGTGTATCTCCAAAGTAATGATGTGACAGAAACTCAGAGAAAGAGAGGAAAATTTCCTTCCGGAGAGCAAACTTTGGAAGTGTAAGTAGGAAAACAGCTGCAATTGCAAGCATAGAGGAGACTATGGCTTATGAAAATAGGATGTCTGTTAGGTGTTCTAATGCTTCTATTTACTAGAAAAAGAAACAGCAGGTGTTCTTCAGCAGAGTTAGCTTTTTTCAGTGTTGCTGTCTTAAATTCACCTGAGTTATTTTCTGTCACATGGCCACAAGCAAAGCAGATCAGATTTGGCACATATGATTGCTCCTGGCCATTTCACACTCATGAAAAGAACCAAAGCTAAAATTGTTCTCATGCACAATTTTATTTGTTACATGCCAGCTCTCCAAAGTCCTGCCCATTGACATATTCTGGGGGGGCCCCCGTGGAAGTCAGTGTTTGTGGGGCAATAATTTATTAATGCAAGACCTTCATGGCCAAATCTGATGTTGCACTTGCAGACAAGTGCCTATTTGGAGAAGGGGAAACGTGGTATTAGTGAACATAGTGATCACAACATCACATAATCACATAAAGTATTGGATTGGAATAGACCTCTACAGTTCATCCAGAGCAACCCCCCTGCCACAAGCAGGGACAACTCCAGGGCAAATTGCTCAGAGCCCCATCAAGCTGGCCCTTTAGAATTGCTTGAGGGATACCAGAGCCTCTACTACCTCTCTAGGCAACCAGTTCCAATGATCCACCACCCTCAGAGTAAAGACCTTTTCCTAATGTCCACCTTTTTAGCTTAAAACCATGACCTCTCATCCCTGTTCCATGCCCTTGTGAACAGTTCTTCCCTAACCTTCTCATAGGCCCCTCTGAGAAAGGTTGCTGCAGAAAGCCAAGAAAGCAAGTGAAGATGCCTGTGCAGTTGTGTCTATCTGCTCGTGGGCTGAAAATTGTCCTGTATTAGTAGTTTGGTTGGTTTCTTTTTTTCCAAAGCCCTTGCAAATCTTTTGAAAAACTTTTACCCAGCATTAATTACAGCTAGACTGACACAAGCAGGCCCTCACTTTCGCTGAGCTTGTGTCTTGCCTAACTGGAAGGGGGTCTTGGTTTCTTTAGCCGTTCTGTAGCAGCGTCATATACATTCTAAGCAACAGCGGTGTACTTCAGTGCGTACAGTCCACAGCAGACAGGCTGTGCTTCCGCTCTTGGTTGTCTGACTACCAGCCATCACAAACACAGGACCTCTTCTTACTACATCAAGATGTTTTTACTCGTATGTTTAGAGTTTTAATTAACAGAACCCAGAAGTATGTACTGTTTTCTTAAACTAGATGCAACTGCCATTTGAGATTAACAGTTTGCAGTGGTTTTGCGATAAATCCTACTGGCGTCCCTCAGATGAGTAGCTGCAGTACTGTTTCTGTTATGGGAGTAATTAGTTTACATATGTTAAATCTGAGGAAGGGGAAAAGCTTTTCAGAAGGCAGGAATCTGGGTTTTAATTGTTTGACATATAAGCTGTTTTGTAGCTGTGCAATTTACAGTGTAATCTGCTCGTGGCCACAGGCTTGTACTCCCAAACTGAGCCTCTTACATTTTGAGAGTAATAGTATTTTTAATTGTGCAGCTACTGTGTTAATAGGTAAATTGTAAATGTGTAAATCCCCACAAACGAAGATGTGGATTGAGCATAGAGGGTTTACAACAACCAGAGCTGCTGTCCTTGCTTTGAGCAGAGAAGTAGGATAATAGATTCCCCAACGTCCCCTGTGAGTCTCTTCCTGAAAGACTGTGAAGTGTAAATTGGCTGGCTTGGTGTGCAGCCCAGATACACAGTTCTCTTAAAGTTATGATGGTAAATATAGACGTTTCAGTTGAGCAAGTTATTTCATATCTGAAATAACTAAACAGCTTTTCACGTCTGCATCATATGAAATTTGATATGGGAAAGGTAAGCGTCAGTAGAGCGTAAGATAATTCTTTATCAAATAAATAAAAGCATTGCTGAATATTATTTTGTTTACATTACTTCTTCCCCTTGAGTGATCAAAACCACAAATGTTTCCTCTCTCATTTAATGAAACTGTCGTAGAAATTTTTGTTTAGTGTAGTGTCACAAAGTGAAGGTACCATGAAACAGAATTTCTATCTGGATCTAAGTGCCTTGACCTTTCATACACTTCTCCCAAAGTTAGACATTTGTGTTTGACCAGGATATTCCTTCTTTTTACATGCACCCCTAGGTAATGGACTGGTTAATCAGCATCGCAGAACAACATATTAAAAATTAAACCCAAATGTATACAGTTCAATGTATTAACAATTAATTCCAAACTGCTAGAGCTTAGAATATGTAATTTAGTCAATTCCATTAATTTTGAGTGTTTCTCTCCAGTGTATTCCACAGAAGGTATGTCATTTTCACCAGTCATACAGTGCCATGGCCATCTCTGTTGAAGACAAAGTAACTGATTTTTAATTAGGTTTGGTGGCTATTATCTGACTTGTAAATATATTTAAAACAGTTTTGCTGTGATTCATTGCACAATTTCAGGCAATTTTGTCACTCATGTTTTGCTGCTTCTTGACCTACTATTTTAATACAGGAAAACATTTCCGAGAGGGCTGAATTTTTCATTCAACTGTGCTGAGATGTGTTTGGAATTTTCAGGAGGAGAAAGCAGATCATACCTAAGTGCTAGAAAAAATGCAGAAAAAATGTTGCTTTTACCATTGCGATGAAAGTTATTTGATGATAAGCAAGTGGTGGATGTGTCTTATTGTACTTGGCTATTTCCAATTAGATATTCTTCGGGTTTTGGTGACAATAGTAGTCATGGTCTTACACCCTTACCACTGGAGGTTCATCCTGTGCTAATTCAGAGCTGCTTCAAACATCTAAGCAAATTAATGCCTCTACAAAGTGGCTAGATTTTATCTTCCCTTTGAATTTGTCTTAGAGAACGAAGATACTCAGCTATTCTATGAAAAGAGCTGTTTGAATAATGAGATAATCCTCCTGAGCCTTGAAGAGAAAGATAAGGATTATTAAAAATAAATCCTCTTCCAGAAAAGACAGATTTGGTAGCAGCACTGAGGGGAAGTTCATACCTGAAGTTGAGGGAACATCATTAGCCCGTGTTCTGTTTGGAAGAGTAGCTGTTGATGAAGGAGGAGGGCTGAGTAAAGAAAAAGCCAGGTAGAAGGCAATCCTCAGTGGTATCTTCACAGTCTCAGGCAGCAGTTCGCTTGGGGTGTGTGCTGATGGATAGCTCAGAAGATTTTCAGGCTTTTCTTCCTTTCACCTTTGTGACTTCTTTCCTTCTCCTAGTTTTATGACTCCTAGTTTTGTCTGGCCTGAAAGTAGTTGATGTATTTGCTGCTGAGACTTTATAGAGGTTTTTTACAGGTTCTGGAGTACAGATGCCTTGATCCTAATGAAAATTGGAGATCCAGTTGTGGTGTTGTATTTCCTAGACAGTTTTTCTCCCTATGATACTACTACAGTAAATTAATACAATTAATACTGTTTTAATGTGGCTGAGTGTGAATGTATTTTCTGTTTTAGGAAATTAGAAGTAACGTGCTTGTGTGATCACTTACAGGGCACAGAAAGGAATCTCATATTAATTCAATGTATGAGGACAGACAGTATGTAAATCTTGGCTTCAGATCTGGTTTGCCGTGGGTGTACAATCTTACAGCCCTGTGATTCTCCAACGGTTGGACAATCTCAGCGGTCTAGTGATTGACACAGCTTGTGTTCACAGGAATACAAGTATTAATAATATTATAATTGTATTATTTTATAAGCAGTACCTGCATACAAGGACAGCATAAGAAATATGTGTTTCAGTTCGTAAGACTCAGCAACCTATTGCTCTGCCCAGGGTGGCTATTAACAATTGCAATCACTCTGCAGAGGGCTCAGAGGCTGTGTATGGCTAGTAATCACATAGAATCACAGAACATTAGGGATTTGAAGGGACCTCAAAAGATCATCTAGTCCAATCCCCCGCCGCAGCAGGATCACCTAGATCCAGTTGCACAGGAACATATGCAGGCAAGTTTTAGATGTCTCCAGAAAAGGAGACTCCACAACCACCCTGGGCAGCCTGTTCCAGTGCTCTGTCACCCTCACTGTGAAGAAGTTCCTATGTGTATATATAATAGGTGTGTCTTCTCAGTAGAGCCTTGCAGCAAATTCAGTGAGAACCCAAATTTCCTTAGCCCTCTTCCCTTCCTTTCTTCACTGTTCATTGTTAGACTCTGTCTTGAATGTGTTGTGTAATGTTTAATGACTCCGACTGTGACGGTCATTGGTTTTTAGAGCACTGCAGCGCATCCAGCCAACAGGATTTCATGGAGTATCTGTCTACGGTGTGCCGGTGTACTTACCTGCTGGCTTTCCACTGGCACTGTGACTGATGTCAACACTAGTTTTTATAGCATTTTTCCCCTTCTTGTTTTGACATAAACTCTCTATGGAATGTGAGGGCCTGATAATGACTCAGTGGGCAGTGAGGCTGCAATTTCAGACACTAATGTGATGCAGAAAGGTCGTGCTCTTGCTTTTGTGAAGCGGTTATTCATTCATTAAAAGTTAATCACATCTGGGAGTATGTGATGCTTTCAAGTTATCAAGGACTGGTAAACCCCTTTGTGAGGCAGGAATTTTCACAATCTGGTGGAACACTGCATGAAGGGTTCTTGCAGACACTGTATCTGTTGCTAGATCATTTAATGGAGCATACTTCTCTTATTTAAAGAAATCAGGGATGACTTCTTTCAGTAAGCCACTCATTTTGTGGATCTCCAGCATTTCTCCAGTCAAACAGCTCTTTCCTAGGCAAAAAAAAAAGATTCTCACTCTCTCTCATTGCTTCATGTAAGAACCTGTATGTAATTTGGACCCTTCTCACTGCTCTTTTCTGAAACTCTTCTGGCTGTGACATGTTGAGAACTAGGACATGTAATATTCATGAAGTGCTTGTGCTGTGAATTTATACAGCGATGCTGTCTTTTAATTTCTGTAACTCAGAACTTGCTTTCTTCCTCCCTATAAAAATAACTGTCTCACATTCCCAGATTGTTTATAATGTTACTGACCTGACTGGTATTTTTAAGGACTATACAAATGGCGTGATAAACTTTGAGGTAGTGGCATCAGCTACTGTAAAAACTTGCAGATGTAACCCAGTCATATTTGAGGTCATAATATTGATGAGCATCAGAAGGAATTTAAAGTCTATTTTCAGTTCAATATTCTAACTGACTTCTGTTGTTCACCAGGGTTGCTTTATAGTCCAAATGTAGACAGAGCTGCACTGTGTTTGCACATCAGCAGACATACAATATCATACAATATGTTTTCTTTAATTACAGGTATTTATGAGCCGTCATTTGTTGTATTATTGTGGTGAACCTACTCTAGATGTGAAGATTGCCTTTTGTCAGGTGTGTGTTCCTTACAGGTAAAACAAGGTACAGTATATACTTGTACTTCATGTTTGCAGTTCATGCCATCATAGGAGAAAAAATAGGAATTCATTTCAGCAGCTTACTGCTGGTTATAAGAATGGGAGTAAATAGAAATAAATAGAAGAATGCATCACAAAAATTGCTTCTATTTATTTTCAAGTTTGTTTTGTTTTCACTTCAAATGATTTTGCTAAAATGTCAATTTTGAAAATTTATTTTAGGTAAAAGTAACAGCAGATTTTGCAAGCATCCTTGGCTTAGCTAGGAGTTCTCTAACCCAGTCCTCCTATAGCACAGGAAAGTCTTCAGCTGTCCAGACCTTGTCTCTTCTCTCCAGAACTCAGGCTTCATGAGGATTTACCTTAGCAGTGTTAGCCAGAACTAGTAACCCCAGTTCCAAAGCTGCTGAGCTTTTGGTATCGCAGAAGAGGCTGAACAAGGACAGTACATGTACACAATAGAACACACACATACACCAAAAAAATCCATCCAGCATGCACAGATAGAATATCTAATGTGTCTTCATATGATGATTTAAAATAAACAGAGCAGATACAGTAAAAAGGTCACTGATTAATCAATCAAGGTTTTGAGGTGTTTGCAAGGATCAACAGGATGCTTCAGAAGGTGACTTCATAAAGTAACGTAGGTTGTGTCTGGGGACTAGGATAAGACTGCTGGAAAGAGATTAAAACAAGGCAGGTAATTAATCAGTTAAGAATCCCACTCAAAACACTAAAATCAGGAAGACAGGCTGACTAATACAATCCCTACAAGATGGTAGTGAGATATAAGAATGGAGAACTGTGATGTAATGTGGCAGATAAGAAGTAAATGTGTAATACTTCACCCAAACACACATGCGCACAAGCCTAAAAACCTGTTTTTGGAGGAGATTAGATCGCTAGCTGTGGACTTTTGCATTCAGGGAGAGATAGAGTAAGTCAGAAGTCTGCCTTCATGGTGAGAAAAGTCATAGAATCATAACTTCATCTAGTCCAACCATCAGCCAATGCCGCCATGCCCACAAAGACGTGTTTCTGAGCACCACATCCACACCTTTTTTTTAATACCTCCATTGACGGTGATTCCACCACAGAACAGCCTTTTCCAGTGCTTGACCATTCTTCCAGTGAAGAAATTTTTCCTGATGTCCAGCCTAAACCTCTCCTGGCACAGCTTGAGGCCTTTTCCCCTTGTCCCAACTCCAATGACTTGGGAGAGGAGACCAGCCCCCACCTTCCTACAACTTCCAATGCACACAGGTGCATTTTTGTCCATATGAGCATTTTTGAAGTTGCTGAGAAGACTCTGAGGATTTTACCATGCTTTGGAATTTCAGTTTATATAATCTCAGCATCTGGCTTGGAAGGTCCAATGATAGCTAGAAGTTATTTTCCTTTTGGATGCTGAAGGAATCAAAGGCATCCATCCTCCATGCTGTGCTCCATACCACCCTCTTTGTCTGAAATGCTGTGGAGGTGTGGGGGTCCCTGGAAGTCATTATGATTGCTAGCTCAGAACAGCCTCTTTTTTAGTGTTCTGCTTATCTTTGGGCACTGCGACAACTGAAAATTAGGAGTCAGCATTTCAGTCCTCCATCTAATTCTTTTCCTTGCCTTCAGTCACACATACGCAGATCATTAGGGTTTGGAAAAGACCTTCAGAGATCATAGAGTCCAACTGTGCTGTTCGAGCAGGATCATGAAACCTAATACAGGTTACTTGAAGGAAACAGATCTAGATGAGTCTATAACTCAACCTTACAGTAAATAAGTTTTATCTCATGTTGAGGTGCAACTTCCTTTGCTCCAACTTACACCTGTTACCCCTTGTCCTGTCACAGGGTGAAAGTGAAAAGAGATTGTCTCTTTCTTCTTGATACCCAGTATTCATATATTTATAGACAGTGATTTTCAAGTGCCCTTGTAAACTTCTCCTCTTCAAGCTGAAAAGTCCCAGATCTTTCAATCTATCCTCATAAGGCAAGTGCTTCCTAATCATTCTCGTGACCCTCTGTTGAACTCTCTCAGTCAAGTCTCTGTCCCTCTTGAACTGGGGAGCCCAGAACTGGATGCAATATTCCATATGTGGCCTCACTAGGGCAGAGCAGAGAGGGAGAAGAACCTCCCTTGATCTGCTGGATACACTCTTCTTCATCCATCCCAGCATCCCATTGGTCTTCTTGGGCACAAGAGCACATTGCTGTTCCGTGGATAACTAGTCCACAAGAACTCCAAGATCCCTCTCCATGGAGCTGGGCTCATTTCATTTTTTCAGTAGCTTTGAGTCATAGCGCCCTTTAAATTTGATACGTTCCTGTAGGTATTTCTGTGTGCAGAGAGGGAAGGTGAAGTTTTCCCTCAGCTGATGCCTGGTATCAGACTGTGACAGCACTTAATGTCTTCGAAATGAAAAAGAGAGTAATTTTGCTTCAGTGGCTATCAGCATGCCTTGTGTTTACAAAAGCTAAGTTGTATGAGCTGTAAGCAACTGTGCTGTTTTAGACTCATCACTAATGGGAGGAATGGTGTTCAGTGAAATATAGTTCTTTTATAAGGTAGCAATAAAATAAAAATAAAATGGGATACCAGGAAACAGCTCGCCTCATAAAATAGAAAATAACGTGGTTTTGCTTCCATTGTGCTGTTTAACTGTCTCTTTTGTTCTTTATACTGTGAGACAAAACCAAAATAAGGAAAAGTTTTACAACTTGTAGCTGTGTGTGAGGCAAAAAGTTACTTGACTTTCACCAAATTTTTAATCCTTTCAAAGCAAAATGTGTGTTCTCTAAGCAGTTGGTAATGGTGAGAGCACCTTCTTCCTCAGCTTCAAGTCCTTGAGTCTGAGAAGAGGTGACACCATTGCAGATGCAGATTTCAGTGACACAACAGGAATGGCTGTGTTTTCAGATCTAAAAGATTTCTTACACTTAATTTCTCAGTGTGGACAAGTGAGTGTGGCCTTAGGTGTGAAGTTTTCAGCAGGAACCTGGGAAGAGAATTGTTGCACCTGTGAAATGGAAGTTAAGTTCTAGTCACTGCTGAAGCACTGCAATTCTGTTGTCTAAATATTTATGGAAACCAAGAACAAATGACACTCTGTTGCCTACTTTGTCTCTGAGAAGCACTTACGCTTCATGCTACACAGAAGCCTGGGCAACTAGATGTGTTTTGTTCAAAGTGAAAAGGATGGAGAAATTTGCTTTTGTTTCACGCCTGCAGCATTCACTGCTACTTTGTGGCTTCAGCATTGTAGTTTTCCCAAGTTCATTTGAAGTTCATGTACAAATTTATTAAATCAGTGAAATTCACTTTTCTGCGTGAGACCAATGCATTTGTTACTGTGACATCCTAAGAGGTAAACCTCGTCACCCACCGTGTGTGTGCATACCCTCCCTTTCCCCAGCTGATTCCTAATGAAGTGCTTATCCCTAGGTTATTAGTTGTCAGTCACATTTGAAAGAATTTTTTATTTCAAGTGTGTATCCTGGACGTTCTTAGCCCTGTGTTCCTTTCTGCTGTCACATAATCAAAGCCTAAATTTCCAGTACAGAACTTCTAAGTAGGATGCAGTAAAAGCTTGAATCTGAAATAGCATAGGTGGCAGATGGAGACAGGGAGTATAAACTGCTGTACGAACGCTGAGGCTTCTGGAAGGAGTTTGAGTGAACACGGGTGTCGTAACAGAGTGAGACCAAAATGTAGGGTTGCAGGTTTCTTTAAAAGCAGCAATATGGATTGGAAAACTGAGAGAAGAGCCATTTACTCGGAGTTTGAAGCTATAACTATTGCTATGCTATAGAGAATCATAGAATCATAAGGGATTGGAAGGGACCCCGAAAGATCATCTAGTCTAATCCCGCTGCCAGAGCAGGCTCACCTGACTGGAGAAGCCATGGAATCAGAGTCACTCAGGGTAGGAAGGAACCATCACCCAGTTCCAACACCCCCAGCACAGGCAGGGACACCCCACCCTAGACTAGGCTGGCCAGAGCCCCATCCAGCCTGGCCTTAAATATGGATTTCCTTGCTAATGGGAAAAGCTTGTTTCACCCTGAAACTAAGCTAAATAGAACTCCCATTTCCTTGTCTTCATTTTGGAAGTGGTTCATAAATTGATTGTGTGTGATCTTGGTTCTGAGATCTGATTAGATGTGATTAATGCAATAATGCTGTTAATTAGTTGATTTAGTGGTTTTATTTAAATTACAACCATGACAAGGACAGTTACATTGTTCATCTCCTGGTTCTTATTAAAGTAAGCGGTACTTTGGGCTTGAGGAGTAGGCTTATTGTGTTTTGATTTTGCTTATCACAGCTTTGGTGAGCATCAGCAAAATATAGAAAAGAGGGGTGGTTTTGTGTTTGTTTAGCAGAGTGGGTTTAAAGGAAGGAGGTAAATTAGTAAATAAACCTGAAGACTGTTTGGCTGGTCCACAAAGCAGAAGTGTTTGGCACTCAGAGACGGCATTCTGCTTGAAGTGAACTTCAAATTAATCGGTCTGTGTGGAATTTTATAGATAACATCAAGTGTTGATATTTTCTGTCCAAGCTCCTTATGGCTCACAGGTTTTTAGTAGATAGACTTCAAGAAAAATATTAATGTGAAAAGAAATTTAAAAATCTCTGTGAAAAAAACCCTCTTGTTTTTACTCTTTCTACTCACACACAGCTAGAAATGGATTGTTGTAGGGCCAGTCCATGTTATGCAGAGGAGAGCTGCTCATCATGACACTTGTGTGTTCTGACCAGGTCTACAGCTTGTGGTCTTCTGCTTCCGGTTGGTCAACGTAACTCCAGTTGCTGTTGAAATGACTGAAGCAATTGCATAAATTATCCATATAACTGAGGTACTGCAGAGTTGTTCTTCTGAGCTGTTTTAATTGATTTTTAAGACAAAGCTGGACTTAAAATAACCACCTGCTGGAATTGCAGTCATACAGAAATCCCGCTGTAGGCAGCATGGGATTCCTGAGGCCAGCAGTTCACAGAGTGAGTCTAACATAAAAGGAGGTAATTTTGACACGCAGAGGATTCTGACTATGGAGTGACCAAGTATCTTTGCCCGTGCAGCTCCATACCAAATGACTAACGGTTGTACAGCTTCAGAGTGTGGGTGCAACAAGTTGTGGCAGGCCTGGCTCTCCCAAGCCTCAGTACAGTCATTTGGTTTGTTCAAAAAAGTCGCTGCATCTGTATTTCCAGAGGAGCTGGCTGCAAGTCAGGCTCCCTAAGGAATGCAATTTTGTGCTGACATTTTATATAACATTATTTTCAAAGTAACAGGTGCTAATGCTGAATATTGTCTGTGTTGTTCTGATAATGGTATCAGAAAAAAGCATGCTGCAGATGTGTTTGTCTAGCCAGAGGAAGCCGTGATTATTTCCTGTCTATCAGGAGCGTATTAGTACCATAAAGCCTCTCTGTTCCAGTTCTGGTATGAATAGCTGAGCTAGCCAAATTTACACACCTCTCTTCGTGTAATGAAAGGAGTTTTAAGATGAAGGCTATACTGTGAAAATCAAATGCAGTCTCTTTCTTCAGATGAGAAAAATTCAAATCTGTTTTGGAGTCATTTCACTCCATGTAAGCACGAATTTAGCACTGAGTCAGTGCCCATAAATCGCTCGCTTTCTGCATTTAAAAGCAAAAAAGGAAGGAAAAACCTTTCCCTAGTCTGGCCAACAAATACATTTAATATTTCTACTTGCTGTTCTGAAATCAGATTTTCTGTTTGAATGAGCAGCAGTGTTTATTGAAATACCTCCCAAGTCTGGAAACTAGGTAGGGATTAATCAATGCTGTTCGGTGACAATGAGCCTTCCAGTGAGACGACGGGCAGAAGAAGATTTTAATGACTCCTAAGGCCAACTGAATATCCAGGTTCCTAGCAAGGCCAGTTCTTAGCTGTTTTTAATGACCAGCTTCATGGAACAGTGAAATGGTGTCCTTTTACATTGGAAAAATAATATTCTCCACATCAATTCGACATTCCTCCCCAATTCATCAAAATCCAACTCAGTAGGTCACAATCATGTAACAGGGTTAGTTACTCAGATCTGGGTGGGGAAACACAATTTATAATGGAGCAAATAAGAAAGTTTAGAAGCTGCATTGCAAGCACTGAAAAGAAATGCACAAACTAATGGAGGCACATTTGGGTTTTGCTTCACATTATAGAAGGCATTTGGAAAAGTCTCGACTTTGAAGAGTGAATTGTCAACTACCTGATCTGTTGTTATACGCTAAACCTTTGCATCCTGTGCTCAGCATCACGTAGTGTACAATCCTAAATTACAAGCACTAGGCTTCTTACTTTTAATCTCAAATTACTATGTACTTGGCTCCAAAATCTTCAAGCAAGTAGTTCAGTAGGGTTTCTGCATAGTAATTCTGCAAATTGCAGTGGGGTTAAAGATAGCTAGCTTTACTGCAAGTGTAAAATGCTTGCAGTAACTTCTCTGTGTCATGGAAGTTAATCTTTCCTTAGGACTAGTGCATTTATCACGTCATGAGAGGATGCCTTCTTTAGGAACCCAGAACTTGGGAAGAGCTCTTGAGCTACTGAATATTCTCCATAATACCGAGCCACGTGAGGTCACAGTTCATCTCATAAACTGCTCTGTTTCTTTTGCAACTTCCTCTGAAACGTGCCCAAGGCATTAATAGTGAATAGTGCTGCAAATAGACTTATTTGTTCTATCTGACCAATGAAGAACCCAATTCCTATCCCACTTATACATTGATGACTCCTTTTGAATTAAGATATTCATTGTTTATTGCAATACAAATGAGGGCAGTATCAGCATGAAAGCACAAGCCAGTACTCATTAAATAGCAGCAGCAATGAGTAGAGACCAGTAGTTCAGAGCAAGTGCAGAATTCATGCACTTTCCTTAATTGGTAGTTTTTACTGGATAGTTCCTGGATGAAAGAGGGTTTTATGCAGTTTTTGAGAGCTTTTGACAATTCATGTAGATCTATCACAATGAGCCTAAAATGTTAAAGAATTTATGTTGGAAAGTTAGGCTTACTGTGTTTTATCAGTATCCTGATGTCTTACCAGCCTTGGTTTGTGTTTTTTCCACTCCCTTCCCTTCTTCTATACAACAGGGATTTGGGAAACAAGTGGATGTGTCATACATTGCCAAGCATTACAACATGAGCAAAAGCAAAGTTGACAACCAGTTCTACAGTGTGGAAGTAGGTGACTCGACCTTCACAGTTCTCAAACGTTACCAGAACTTGAAACCTATTGGCTCTGGGGCTCAGGGAATAGTTTGGTAAGTATCAGCAGTTTCTCTTGTGCTTTTAAATAGGATTTGCCTTTTGAATTTCTTCACAGTTTACTGGCGACAGACATTGTCTAAAATTGCAAAAATAGCAGTCAAGCAACAGATAGCCTAAGGCAGGAGGAGACTAGTCGTTCATGAATAAATTCTGCTGCTGGTGAGGATGATAGCACTAGGTTTGTTTCTTCACAGAGCAAAATGTGACAGCAAGAAAGAGGGAGAAAGATCTTATCATAATTGACAGCTGTGGCACTATTTCCAGTGCAGATAACATCCCAAGTAAACACTGTAATTTTAGTCTTTGTGCAGTAGAAGTCACTGAGAGCAACACAGAAACCCTGCACGTGCCTTATTGTCCTTGAGTATTCAGAATCGAAGCCTTTCAAACCCAGGTGACTGCTAATGTTTGCTTTATTTCTTAAAAGGGAGGTTGCAGTGATGTGAATAATGCAAAGACAGAAATTCAGTAGCTCTCTCGAAAGGCTTATGGCAGCCAAAATTATTCTGTTCAAAAGTTGAGATATCTCGATTGGCGTTGGCCTCTGCATTTTTAGAGATGGCTCCTAAATTCCAGTTGTTTTTATCTAAATGTTTCTTTGCAGACATTACCTGGTAATTCTGAGGCACTAGGGTAATGAACACAATCTTCCATCTGTAACTTCATCAGAGATGAAGTCTAATTTGATCTGTTGTCTTTATGACTGCTCTTTTCTGACTTCGATGTAGCCTGTATTATCTTACATCCACCTCCCTGTACAGGTGCAGATCTACAAGTTTTTTAAACACCTCCAGTGATGGTGCCCTGGGCAACCTGGTCTAGTAAGAGGTGTCCTTGCCTATGGCAGGGGTTTTGGAACAAGGTAATCTCTGCGGTCCCTTCTAACTTAAGCCATTTATGTGTTTTCTAACTTAAACCGTATTACGTGATAAATGGGGAAGACAATGAGCTTGAATCTGTAGTTTTACAATCTGCCTGTGGAGTGGCTCAACTACACAGTAGTAACAAAAATGCACAAAGATCATCCCACAGTTTGAGAACAAGGGGCCTATTTAAAATTGTATTTTTCAAACTTTTGATAGAGAATGGTTCAGCACTAACCAGGCGTGAGGTATTCTATGCCATGGACTGCCCCATTACTAATTCCAGGACTTGGGACTAAAATCCACCTATTGGCAGTAACTGGGATGTGGGCCTCCACGTGCCTAGTGCGCTGGCTGCCTTAGCCCCTTGCCAAGTTCATATCTATAGTCTAGCGGGCAAACTGCAGACCAACATATAAGTGTGGAGGGGTTGGGAAATGGAGGGCAGACGTGATGTCTTCTGGGCTGCTCTGGAAGCTGGTGTTACAGGGCTCCTAGAGTACTCCACAGAGTATTGAAATCCTTCTCATGTGATTGTGTAAGTAGATGTCAACGTAAGCAAGAGATTTTCAGTGAAAAATAGTTGATGTCATGGAACAGAAGCAGATGCAGGAAGTAGGGAATGTGTTTATGAAAGAAATCAGACTTGATTTTTCTTGATGCTTCTGAAAATGACATAAAGAAGAAATCATTTTCTTGATATGGAAGCATTTAAGGAAAGATAATAAGGTCTTCAGACGATGATTATATGTTAAATCATGTGAAATGAGAAAGCCATATGGTGTGAGTGTTAGTTATAATTGTCATTGTGCTCATGTGAAATAATTATAAACTCAGTGATAAATTGGTATTGACTGTAGACATCTGCATCTGATATCTTCAGAAATTAGTTGTTGGAGCATTCAATAGGATTTGTTTTAACTGTCTTTACAGAAATAATGTATGCCATCAGAAAGAAAGAAATAGCTGCTTGGACTCTGTTGAACAGAGAAGTTTCTCTTCACTCTGCAAAAGCTACTCCTAATGCAAGTGTGGGCTGTTTGCTCACTTGTTCACTCTGTGTCACAACGGCATCTATGAGAAACACTGTACAGGGTGTGTTTGCAGAAAATTATCACATTACTATAGGCACGATTACAATGAGACATAGCTGAGACAGAGCTTGCAGTTTATTAGACTGAGCTGTAGCTGTAAAAACTACACAGGCTTTTAACCACTTTCCTGATACTTTAGCCATCAAAGACAGCAGCAAGTTGGCAGGGTGGTAGGAGATCAGTGTCCGTGCTGAGGAGCACAAATCCAGGTACTCTCTGCAAACTTTGGTTTCCTGCCTAAGAATGTAAAACCTGATAAATAATCAGTTGTGAACGTTAGGTATAAATTTTGCATTGACTTTGAAATAAAATACTTACACTCAGAAGGAGGATAGAGAATAAATAGGTATGTACTGAACAAAGGAAAACAAACGATCAGAATTACTTTGGTGTGGGCTGAGTAGCTGCAGTCAAACCAGTAACGGTTCTAAGGATGATGAGTGGCACTGAGTGTTTACCTGGAAGTCTGCCTGTGGTACTACAGCACTACAAAGCTGATGTCGTCTTCCACCCTTGGCTGCAGTGGCTTAACATCAATGGTGGACACTTTTGCCTCTGTGAGTCAGAAAAAGATGAATTATCTGCTCATTTGGGGCAAGTCAAAGCAGAGTCGTCCCTAATTCATACAGGGACTGATGTAATTTTAAAGACTTTATTGCTCTCTGGAGTAGGACCTTGGAATCCTGGCAGACAGCAACTGTGAGCCAGCGGTATGCCCAGGTGGCCAAGAAGGCAAATGGCATCCTGGTTTATATTATAAGTAGTGTGGCCAGCAGGAGCAGGGCTGTAGGTGATCTTCCCTCTGTACTCTGTACTGGTGAGACCACTCCTTGAGCACTGTGTTCAGTTCTGGGCAAGGACATTGCAGTGCTGGAGTGTGTCCCAAGAAGGGCAACAAGGCTTGCGAAGGGTCTGGAGTGCAGGTCCCATTGGAAGAGTCTGAGAGAACTGGGGCTGTTTAGCCTGGAGAAAAGGAAGCTGAGAGAAAACCTTATAAGTCTCTACAGCTACCTCAAAGGAACAAGGAGAGGGACAGCCTGTTCTCTCTGGGGGAAGCGATAGGGGCTAGAGCAAATGTCTACAAGCTGCAATAGGAGAGGTTTATCTTAGTTGTTAGGAAGAATTTCTGCACCAAAAGGGTTATCAAACATGGAACGGGCTGCCTAAGGCAGTGGAGGAGACACTTTCCCTGGAGGTTTTTAAACAATATGTGGACATGGTGCTTAGGAATATGACTCAGTGGTGATTTGGCAGTGCTAGGTCAGAAGTTGGACTTTATGATCTTAAAGGTCTCTTCCACTGAAAAAGAAACTGTAATTCTGTGAGAAGACTGAGAGGGAATCTGTCAATACTTATAAATATCTCATGGGCGAGTATCAGGATGATGGAAGCAGTTTTCAGTGGTGGCCAGCAACTGAACAAGGGCAATGGACACAAACTGGAACGTGGAAATTTTGTCTGAACATAGAAAGAACATTATTTGCTTTGAGAGGTGGTGTGATCTCCTTCTCTGGAGATATTCAAAACCTACCTAGATATGATTGGACTTAGATGTGATTCTGTGCAGCCTCTTCTAGGACGCACTGTTTGAGCAATGGAGGCTGGACTGTGTGACCTCCAGAGGTCCCTTCCATCCCCTACCATTCAGTGATTCTGCCATTTTGGGTAGTGATTTTCAAGTCTGTCATAGAAACAGAAAATGTCAAAGGTAAAATGAGTTTAGGACAGTTTTCTGTGTTTAATTAACTATGTGCCACTGAGAGAAGAGATGGTTGATATCCTTCTGCAGTGTTAGAAGGAGAGAGAGAGAGGGAGGCCACTTTCAGCCTGTGGATATGGATGTTTTAGATGAGGATGGAGAGAGAGGAATTCTCATGTTTCATAAAATCAACAGAAACGTTCTGACACTGCAGTGGGTACTTCTTTGTATTTTAACTGAATGGGTTTTGCTTGTAAGCAAAGCAACTGACGTGTAGGTTTTCTGCTGTACTCTGCCAGCTGTCAGCTTTATATCACCCTTAATGTTTTTCGTATCACCTGTGATGTCTAGAAAAATGGTGTTGTACAAAGATGTTCTGAAAGCAGTTTGAAAGAGCTGTGATAGTTTTTGAATTCATGAGAAGAGGAGGCTCAGGGGAGACCTTATTGCTGTCTACAACTACCTGAGGGGTGGTTGTAGCCAGGAGGAGGTTGCTCTCTTCTCTCAGGCAGCCAGCACCAGAACAAGAGGGCACAGCCTCAAGCTGCGCCAGGGGAAATTTAGGCTTGAGGTGAGGAGAAAGTTCTTCACCGAGAGAGTCATTGGCCACTGGAATGGCCTGCCCAGGGAGGTGGTGGAGTCGCCAACTCTGGAGCTGTTTGCTCTCTTCTCTCAGGCAGCCAGCACCAGAACAAGAGGGCACAGCCTCAAGCTGCGCCAGGGGAAATTTAGGCTTGAGGTGAGGAGAAAATTCTTCATTGGCCACTGGAATGGCCTGCCCAGGGAGGTGGTGGAGTCGCCAACTCTGGAGCTGTTCAAGGCAGGATTGGACGTGGCACTTGGTGCCATGGTCTAGCCTTGAGCTCTGTGGTGACAGGTTGGACTTGATGATCTATGAGGTCTCTTCCAACCTTGATAATACTGTGATACTGTGATACTGTGATGAAAGCAAGAGTGAAGTCAAGTTCAAGGGCCCTGTCCAACCTGGCCTTGAACACTTCCAGAGAGAGGGCATCCACAACTTCCCTGGACAACTTGTTCCAGTGCCTCATCACCCTTGTAGTGATGAATTTTATTCTACTATTTAATCTAAATCTCCCTTCTTTTAATCTGAAACCATCCCCCCTTGTCCCGTCACTAGATGCCCTTGTAAGAAGTGCCTCTCCAACGTTTCTGGAAGGATGCTATAAGGTCGCCCTGGAGCCTTCCCTTCTCCAGGCTGAACATCCCCAGCTGTTTGAGAAAGACCCTTAAGATCATTGAGTTCAACTGTAAACCAAACACTGCTCCATTCTGAGCCCACTGAAAGAACAGTCTATGCTTTTGCTACGGTGCAGTGGAAAAGAGAGAGAGAATATTGGACATCTCAATGCCTTACAGTTAATGCACCACTTTATTCGTATGGTTTAGCTGGACACGGGGGTATTAAAGTTCATGAGGGGTCAGTACAGTTCTCCTTCATGACCCTGCTCTTCCAGTAATACTGGTTTTGGTTTCTTTGCACTGCTGAACGGGAACGCTGTGTTCTGTGACATAAACTGGCATAGTGCCGTTGAAGTTCAGAGGGGTAGATCACTATTTTCCTCAGAAGAGAAGAACAAAGAATACGTGTCATTCAGAGGAAAAATTGATTTAATTATGTACCCTGCTCTGCTTAGAATCTCAGTGGCCCCGAACGGAGTGGCAGCGTTAATTTTGTCAGTGCCAGTCTCCTGTGAATCCTTACGGAGCGTATGTCTTGAGTTACTTGTATTTCAGCTACACAGTCACATTTTGCAGACTCTTTGTGCTTAATATTCTGTTGGCTGGCACTGCAAATTTGTTCTGTTCTGGTAAAGATTCTTCAAATTGTATCCATTAGTTCAGCTTGTGTTCTCATGCTGTTCTGTGTTTTGCTGATGTGCTTTGACACTCTGCTCCTGAGGAGGTTTTCCAAGACAACCATTAGAGTGTTGTCTAAGTGCCTTGTATGAGAGTGATGTAGAAAATAGCTGTCATGTTGTGCTGTGAACTATTGCTGTGAAAAAGCATGTCGACATAAGCGAATCCTCTGATGTTTCCCAGTGCTAACATCATATCATACACGGGCGTCATCTGATGAGATTTGGTTTTTCTCCCAGGAACAAGTGGTGTAAACTATTTACAGGGTCTTTTTTACTGTAAGTAAGCTCACATCAAATTTCAAACTTCATTAATTTGTACATAGCAGGATTTTTCTCTAAATACCAGTTTGCTTTCACATTGTGGTATTCTTGGACTTAACAGTGGTTCTTGGACTTAACAGGACAAGACTGAGTGGGGACCTAATTAATGTCTATAAATACATGAGAGCTGGGCATCGAGAAGGCAGGGAGAACCTCTTTTCACTTGTGCCCTGTGACATTTGACCTCAACACGAGGAAGAACTCCTTTACTGTAAGGGTTACACAGTACTGGAACAGGCTTCTCAGAGAGGTTGTGGAGTCTCCTCTGGAGACTTTCAAGAGCTGTCTGGATGCATTTCTGAGTGATCTGCCCTAGTTTTGGTCCTGCTCTGGCAGGGAGTTTGGACTCTATGATCTTCAGAGGTCCCTTCCAACTCCTAACATTCTTTAATTCTGTGATTCATTGCTCTGAAATGCCAAAAATTCAATAGCATGTGTTCATTTAGTTATTGATTATCACCTGATGTACATGTGGAACAGCACATTGCTTGTTGTTCTGATATGTCTATGCTTTGATTCTTTGGAAAGATAGCAAGTTTCACAATTGTACTTGGAATCTGGATCATCAGCATGTGATTCTGAAGGTGCTTCTCAGCACTCAGCAGTCAAGTGGGAATTCCGAATTCCAGTGGGAGCAATGAAGTGTTTTTCTGGATTTGAGGTCCAGAATATTGAGTGAAGGTCATTATCTAAGTTGGTCAGACTTGTATTTCTTAAAGTGATGCACAGCAGCACATATTCAAGGCAGTTTGCTTGGCTGTGGGATGACAGGAGGCAGTGTGCTTAGTAATGACACATCAAAGAGCTTAGCTTGGATGCGAAGGCAACAAAAGATCACAGAGAACAGCTGCCACATGTCAAACTATATATAAGACATCTGAAAAATGAGATAAGTTTATTGTCATTAAGAATAAACGGCTTCTACTTCATCAGTTTTGATTCTTACAACTTCTATTTCCTGCTAATATATTTAATATATGTGGAAAAGAAGCAAGAAAAGGTGTACATATCGAGTAGAAGTGCACGAAGGTTTCTGAGGGAGGATGAAGACCCATTTTTCTATAGCAATCTATTACAACCAAGTTGTAATGTTTGAGCAAAAACTATTGTTATATCTTTTCTTAAAGGTTTTACATGCCTTACTTTGTAAAATACATGTCTCAATTTATTTTGTTTCAATGTCCTTTTTCTACCTAACAGCAGAGATTCCTGACAGGCTGGAAGTCAGGCTTTATCGTGTGTTAGTCTTCTCTTGTTTCAGTTCCCTTAGCTAGGATACGGCAATCCAAAGTGCAGTTCAGGCTCTGCTAATCACAGGCGAGGTCACAGGTCACAGGTCACAGTATGCCCTCTTAGCCAAGAGATCGGGGCCTCTGTCTCTGAAATACTCAGGCTGCCTGTGTTTTTGACTCTGCCCCTTCTTTTTCCCCTCCTTAAAGAACCTCTGTAGTTTCCATGACTACAGCACTTAAGCAGGCAAAATCTATTTTGGATTTTCTCTATGCAAGTTTATGAAAAAAGAAGTAGTAAATATATTTGTGTAGAAACTGCCTGTTTTTAGATAGTTTTTAGTGCTTGATTGAATCTTTGTTTAATCATTAGCGAAATGCAGACAGGAAGGCTGTGAGATGTTCCTTTTTCTCCAAAGTGACAGGTTTTGTTCTATTTATCAGGCAAGCCAACAAGTCTTTTAAATTATGACTGCAAGGTGGCTGTGGAAAATAGTAGCTGATTTCTGTTGTTTATGGTTCAAAAAACTAAAATAGATTTATCGTAAGACTGACAGGGTAAATGTGCTTGGCTTCTGACAGGTGCACAGACTGTCTTGGTGTCTGTATTTCCTTAGTCTTGTACATTGATGTTAAGCAAGGAGACTGGACTTTTTCTGGATTTGCTGCTTCACACCTCTTGTGAACTGCCCAAAGTTTATACACTCGGCTCTTACGCAGCTCAGAGCACTGTAGGTGAGATCAGACATTTTCTTAGTGCGGTAACAGCTCAGTAGCTAACAGACTGCATAGTGAATTGGTGACACTGGAAACGTAGAAGCAGAAAGTACTGGTTTTATAGTTCTGTTCAGGAAAGTACTCCACAACCAAACTACTTTCAGCCAAGCCAATACATATAACCAGTAGAGTGTACACAGATGAGAGGCATGTAAAACTACTTTATAGTCAGTATTCTCATGAATATTTCAGTCACCAGACAAACTTAAATGACACCCCTTACAAGAGATGTGCCAAATGGGAACAGTGTAGGTGTTTCCACATTGACTTTCCTGCTGTATCCCTGCACCATCATTGTGAGTGAGAATGGCTGTGGGAAAAGATTTTATCTTGCGTCAGTATACGGAACCGAGCAGTGGATTCCAAAATGGTTCTTAGTAGAGCGTCACCAGCTTGTGTAATTAGAAAGATAACTGAACTGAAGTTCAAGCTGAGAATTAGAGTGTCACAGAGGTATTTTTTAACAAATTGAGCCAAAAAGGCATAACTATGGTCGTCTGAATTGTCAGCTCAGTCAAGAGCTGTCTGTGCAAGATGTGGGGCTTCTATGTGTGTGGTTTGTGGTGGTCCTAGAGCTGGAGAGGATAGTCACCTTAAGAAGTCCTCGAGGCTTTGATGTAAAAGCACGTTGTTGACACAAGCAGATTTGATACCTTCGTTTGTAGTTGTTTTAAAAGAAGATAGTGGCAGAACAGCTTCAGCCTAGTAATAGAAAACTTTGTCAGCAATAGAGGGCAATTTTTACTGAAGACCCCCCTATTTCTTAAGAGATTCCAGCCT
This sequence comes from Rhinopomastus cyanomelas, assembly GCA_013400115.1. Taxonomy (NCBI): domain Eukaryota; kingdom Metazoa; phylum Chordata; class Aves; order Bucerotiformes; family Rhinopomastidae; genus Rhinopomastus; species Rhinopomastus cyanomelas. The sequence goes on along the minus strand of VXBP01006519.1, from coordinate 183,747 downwards.
GTGATTCTTCTTGATTTTCCATCAGTTTTCCAAGTGTATAACTTGTTTTGCTATGCAGTGAATCACTTTGTTAGTTTACAGTTTTGCTCAGTGACACTTGAATTAATTGGTGAAATTACACTATTGCACATCAAGAGCTGTGAGCGATACAAGTTGAGTGAATTCTTCTTGTAAAAACATCTAATGAAAATAAGTATTCAGGCTTTTTTTTTCAATATAACTTATTTTACATTATCTTATGTTTATATTATCTTCTGGCTCAGCCATATTTCTTCAGACTATCCTTCTGAAAGTTTAGTGGATAAGAGTTGTCTCAGTGTGATTGAATTGTAAAATAGGTTTCACAGCAAAGTTTTCAAATCTAGTTGGCCTTAGAAATACAGACTCATTGTGCTACCCAGATTATTTTTGCTGGAAAAGGTTGTTTGGTTTTGGCATTTCGAGCAATGACTGTAGTATGTTATATACAATAAATACTGTGGATTCAAAATAAGACTGCGGATGTTATGGCTATGGAAATGATACTGTTCTTGTCCTGTACAGGTGACAGTAAAGGAACAAGATGAGTTGTGGACTTGGATTCTGTGGTTGGTTTATTTAAGAATATACCTGAGTGGTTTTGGACCTCTGAACAAGTTCTTTATGACCATAAATACCTACATCATACAGTGCCCCAGTCCGACTGGGGAGAGATTCCTGCTGAAGTAGTTTCTACTGGCTGTGGCAAGATGTGTCAATCTGACTCCCATTTAAGTAATCACAGTTAGGGCTGGACATGTGAGCAGCTCTTATTTCTTTTTTTCCTTTGTTAATTCCCTAGGTTTTCAGACAGAAATATGTAAAGCTCTTTAAATCCCCTTTTCTAGTTTAATGTATGGATAACCAGAGAGCTTTGGTCTGATTTCTACAAAAATATAGCTCAACTAAATCTTTTCTCCGTTTAACCAGGGTCTCCAGAGAGTCGTATTTTGCAAGATGGGAAACAGAATGAGTGTGTTGTAGTCGAGAGGTGTGCATTAAAATGCTACAGCAATAATTTAAGTGACAGTAAGATGAAATGATACAGGAGAGGTGGACATTCTCCAGTAAATACGTGCTGCATCTAGTTTCCTCTGTTCTAAAACATTTACTATCTAAATGTAAGGTCGCTGCATTGGATAGTATGAATTGGATAATAAGCTTCCTTTTCAGAGGAACTTACTTCAATATGAGAACCACAAGCCTTACGAGCAAAGTCTGAGATCAAGCGTCGTCTAGTGCAGCAGACAGCATTGTACAAGCAGGGCGCAGCACATCACAGGTCTTTTCTGATTTTGAATGGGTTTTGGCTGCCATATATTTGTTAAATATATGAGGGCATCTGCACACTGAACAGTGGACTTGCTTTTTTAAGAGTTTTCTTTGAAAGAATCCTGTCTTTCCTGCTTAAACACTCACATATGAAAAAGCATCAGCTGGAGCAACTTACACATTTGACTTTGCTGCATTTCAGCCTGTGCAGTATTTGAGCCCCATGCAGTGTGGGAAGGAACATTCTGAGCTCAGTCAGTAACCTCTGCTCTGATGATGAAGGTCTTGGAGGCCGATTTATGTGTTCTGTGAAACATCCCATGCGATAGTAAAACAGTAAATGAGGTTGCAGGTGAAGAGGCAACGTGATTGTATTTTTTATTCCAGCTGTTACCAGCTGATTGCAAGAAGCTGTGACCTGATGGAAACTCAACACAAATAGCTGGAAACCATGTACAGGAACAGGAAAGGTTACAGCAGTCATTCATTATGAAACTATTGGTTTCCTTTAGCATCAGCTTTGAATATTGTCTCAGAGAACATTGAATTTCTCTGCATTTTGAAGAGAAATAGAGCAGATCTGGAGTGTAGCGTAGGCTTTCCTGCCAACAGGTCTGCAACCCTTTATTTGGGTTATATTGCTGGTTTTCTGGAGTTTGGGCACTCAGACTTGGTTTCAAGCCTAATAAGGACAATGAAAGGCTCTTGTTCATTACAGTGCTTTTATCTTGTTCTTTTGGGGGAAACTCTTTCTGCATGTTGGTGCATGTACAGATTTTTTTTTACTTCTACACTGCTTTCATAGAAAGCATTTGGTATTTGAAAATACACTTGGAAGTTTTCACTCAAAGCAATTTTTTCCTCTTTAAAAATAATTGTACTAAAGAGGAAGATGCACTGTTTGTAAATAGAAATTTATAGATGTCTGCCTTTAGAAACTCAGAAGTCATGTGTCAAGAGAAAAAAGCTAAGAATGAGAAGGGCTAATTTAATTCTAAAATTTAGGCAGGTGGTTGATATCAACATTAAAAGCACACAAACAAAAAAACCCAAACCATAAATCCCTCTATCAGAGTACACTCGAAAATTTGCTTAAAGCAACTAAGTTTTCCTTCTTTTTTGTTAGAGTGCTTGCCTGAAATGGGACATTAAGTACAGCGAAGAAAAAGCACTTTCAATATTTAATGGTTAAAGTACATGAACTTTGCTTCCTACAGGAAAAAATGGATTTTTGTCATTTCTAAAAATGAATTTTTCAGAAAGTATGGTTGAGGTAGTTGTCTGAACTCAAGGGCAGAGAGCTTGCAGTCCCAAGAAATTACGGTGAAAAGATTTGATATCATAGAATCATTCATGCTGGAAAAGACTCTTGGAATCATCAAGTACAACCATCAACCCCATTCTACAAGTCCATGCCTAAACCAGATTCCCCCGCACTACCTCCAAGCATCTTTTAAACTCACCCAGGGATGGCGTCTCAACCACCTCCGTGGGCAGCCCATTCCAGTGCCTCACCTAAGCTTTTCTTTTTATGCATTTAGCTGTATGTGTGTGTTCTGCTCCATCAGTCACTGGTGAGCGTCGAGGAAAAGCTGGCATCAGTGTTCCTGTTAAACGTGTTTTTCTAAGTTACCAATTCTGCTGATGGAGATGTCAGCACTAAACAACCAAGGTATTTGAAATACACAGATCAGCTTCTTGTTCAAGAAGATTAGTTTCAGATCTAAATAGTCTATGTGCCACCCTGTGTATATTTGTAGTGGTGATAGGTAAGGAAAATCGGGTTTCTATGACATCCAGTGGAGAGACTTTCTTAATATAGAAAGCTGTTTGCTGACACTGACAGGAGTGTCTGTTTCACAGCTTGGCTCAGGAGGCTGGAGCCTGGGAGCTTCCCTCTTCTGTTTTGGGCTTCCACTGAGTCATCAGAGAGCTAATAATAGTATTGTAATGAAGCAGACCTTTGAGAAAGGGTCGACGTTTCTGTGCCCCATCTGCAGGATCTTGAATCTAAAGACTAGAAAAGAATTGCCACTTGTTTAAGTATTTACTTGCCAAGTGTCTATTGAAATAGAAGCTTGGACATGAAATGGATATAAAAATGAGCGCCTGGCGTATGGTAACAGAGTTCATTGTTCATTACAGTCTGAACTCACACACAGCATTAGTGGTAAATGAGGATCTGGGTTTCTCTAAATCTGACTAGAATGAGTTTCATTTTCTTCCCTTTCCCTCCCTCATATAGTCAGCAAAGAGTCCTGTTAAATACTTGTGATTACGTGTATCTCTTGGTACTTGTGACTTTATATTCACATCTAGCTAATATTTTTTTGTCTTGCTAAAAGGTTTCTTTCCAATTATTTACAATTTTAAAAGGCATTTTTCACGCTAACGTTTACTTGGCCAAACTAGCCATAAACAGAATTTACAGGGAGTTTTGCTTTCAGTGCAGCTGCCAGAGCTTTGGTAGTAAACTTGGAGGATTTTTTCCAAGCTCATGTTGCAGTAAAACTGTATTATTTTGTTTTAAGACAGGGGTGAGTTACAGTTTGTGTTATAAAAATAGGATGACTATATAAATTAAAAAGTACATAGCTGTGCTCAGGTTGTTGTGGTAGAGTCTCTGGAGAAAGGAGCACAGGCTTGTAAATGCAACATCTTGGAGATCCTGGCATTGACTTTCACTCTCAGCCTTTTCATAGCATTTAGCAGACACTCTGTACTCTCTCTCTCATTCCTGCTCCCCTGAGTCATCTGTTTATACAGCTACTCTCTGCCAGTGATTGAAATGTGTCTTAAGAAGGCTGATAAATCATCAGTATAACCTTGGTGTTCCAAGGTAGGGATTTTCTGTAGCAAGCACCAGAGAGAGGAGCTGCATGTGGGAACTGTACTTCCATTGTATTAAAGTGCGTGGTTGGTGGTCTGTAAGCAAAACTCTTCCCCGGTGAATAGATGAAGAAGGAACCGCCAGTGCTGTTAATTTACTCAGTGCAATGAATTTATGTATTGATTTCTTGAAGTAGTTGGACACCTTCCATTTGATGGAAGGCAGTGATAGAACTGCACTTCAGATCTTTGTATCTCAAAGTAAATAGCCCTGTGTAAAGGATGACTTTAGTCATTTTAAGTGTGTCCATTGAATGAAAATGGACAATGGAGTGGAATAGGATCCAGGAATGGATCATATAGGCTGAAGGCTTAAGAAGCCTTTTGATTTCTGATGTTAGATTGATGAGTTTTACCTCTTGTTTTGAAGGAGAAAGAAAATTCAGAGAAGTAAATAAAGATCAGAAACTGAAGACCGTGTTTACCCAGACAAACTTCCAGCATCACTGTTTTCTAACTCCTGGTCAGCAATTTTATACTGTAACTAACTAGATAAAAATAGGAGAAAATACTATTCAAAGTAGTCTTAGCTCAGATAAATGTCATGTAGACTATTAAAAGAAGTTGAGTGATCAGTTAACACAGATGAGCTGAGAGATTTGTCTGCTAAAGTGTATTTGCAATGTATGTGCAGGAATGAGAGAGTAAAAGTGATTGTTGAAAGATCATGGTTTTAAAATCCTTTGGGATTGTATTTTATTTGTCCAATACTGTCTTAATTGGATGAATGGGTATTTTAGCTGTGACCTTTATGATGTCCTGTGGTAGCTGAACTAAATGGGAGTTAAAGATGGATCTGACAGCTGCTACAGGAGGTTTAGTTTTTGCTTGTAGAAGGGTGTCACACTGGCAAGTTTCCAGTCTTCCAAGACCTCCCCTGTTAAGCAGGACTGCTGATAAATGATGGAGAAACACTTGGCAAGTTCCTCTACCAGCTCCCACAGTGCTCTCAGGAGGATCTCATCCAGCTCTGTAGACTTATGGATGTCCAGTTGGCTTAGTAGGTCATACACTACTGTTTCCTGGATTATGAGGGGACTATACCAATCTCCAACCCTATCTTCCTGCCCAGGGGACTGAATACCATGAGAATAACTGGTCTGACTACTGTATACTGAGGCAAAGAAGGTATTAAGTACCTCAGCGTTTTCCTCATCCTTGATAACGCTGTTTCCTCTCACATCCGATAAAGGATGGAGACTGTAACTGGAGCCTGGGTTTTCTGCTCCTCACGTGCAGCAATTGGCATCTCACAGTGTTGCTAATCCCAGGAGATTCAATATTTATTTTTACATTTTTCTGAAAATCAGCTTTTTGATCTGAAATAGTTTCTCTATGATAATATTAAAGCGGATCTTCCCAAGTGTTTCAGTACAACTGGGCAGTCATGAGAATTACTTATTTTTGCCACTCTGAATATACTGTCAGGAGAAGTCTAACATCCTGCTTCAACTGTCAGCCATGCGCTAAAGCATTCTTGATAAAAGTACTGATTGCCTGTAGCAAGCAATTATTCTGATTTGTGATGTGTGTTTGGGGTATTATTGAAGCAGTGAAGGTTGAGGGCAGCCTTGGTTGCAGTGACCATGAGATGGTGGAGTTCAGGGTCTCGTGTGGTAGGAACAGAATAGCTAGCAGAATCACAACCCTGGACTTCAGGAGGGCCAACTTTGGCCTTTTCAAGCACTTGCTAGGGGAAATCCCATGGGACGGGGTACTGGCAGGTAAAGGAGATCAGGATAGCTGGTTAACATTCCAAGACCACTTTCTTGAAGCACAAGAAAAGAGCATTCCAACAAGAAGTAAGTCAAGGAAGGGAGCCAGAAGACCTGCATGGTTAAACAGGGAGCTGCTGGGCAAACTGAAGAAGAAAGCCTATAGGTCATGGAAGGAGGGGATGGCCACTTGGGGTGATTATAAGGCTCTGGTGAGAGAATGTAGGGATGCAACTAGAANGGAGGTGGAAGACCTCCCTTATGAGGAGAGGCTGAGGGAGCTAGGTCTCTTTAGCTTGCAAAAGAGGAGACTGAGGGGTGACCTCATTAATGTCTACAAATATTTGAGGGGTGGGTGTCAGGAGGATGGCACTGGGCTGTTCTCGGTGTCATGTAGTGCTAGGACGAGGGGCAATGGTTGTAAGCTGGAACATAGGAGGTTCCACATCAACCTGAGAAGGAACTTCTTCATGGTGAGGGTGATGGAGCACTGGAAGGGGCTCACAGGGAGGTTGTGGAGTCTCCTTCACTGGAGATGTTTAAGACCTGCCTGGATGTGTTCCTGTGTGACTTGGTCTAGGTCAGGGGTTCTCAAACTTTTTAAACAGGGAGCTGGTTCACTGTCCCTCAGACAGTGTCGGGGCCAGGCTATAATTTGTGCTGCCCAGCTTGTCCTGCCTGGGAGCTGGAGGGAGGGAGGGAGATACCGGGGAGCTGCCCACCTCAACCCGGCCGCGCAGTCGGCAGGAAGTCATCTGCAGCTGCTCGGTTTCCGCCCTCCAACCCCTGGCAGGGGGTGGTAAATACCGGTGGCCCACATAGGAGACCCTGGGGGGCTGTATCTGGCCCGCAGGCTGGGGTTTGAGGACCCCTGGTCTAGGTGATCCTGCTGTTGCAGGAGGATTGGACTAGATGATCTTTCAAGGTCCCTTCCAATCCCTAATGATTCTGTGATTCTGTGAACCTCCCGAGTGTTTCAGTACAACTGGGCAGTCATGAAAATCACTTGTTTTTGCCACTCTGAATATATTTTCTGGGAAAGTCTAACAGCCTGCTTCAAATGTCAACCGTGGGCTAAAGCATTCTTGATAAAAGTACTGATTGCCTGTAGCAAGCAATTATTCTGATTCGTGATGTGTGTTTGGGGTATTATTTATGCAGAAGTAGTGTGATCAAAATACTTGTTATTCCGCGCCACCTGTGGGGTTTCCAAGACACACACTGCCAACTCTTTTACTTATTTAGAGCATATCCAGGCATATCCAGAACTGGACACAATATTCCAGATGTGGTCTCACCAGGGCAAAGTAGAGGGGGAGGAGAACCTCTCTTGATCTGCTAACCACCCTCATTTTGATCCACCCCTGGATGCCATTGGCCTTCTTGACCACAAGGGCACATTACTGGCTCATGGTCATCCCACTGGCCACCAGAACCCTTTTCTCCTGCACTGCTTGTATAGTTTTGTTGTCTTTGTGACTAAGTTTTTCATTCTTTCTGCTCTGCACTTGGCCTGTAGAGCTCTGTAAGTGAATATCACATCCTTTAAAAGGTTATTATTTTTAGAACAGCTACTGGTTGCCATTGATTTCTTTTTTGGAATGTACTATTGCCCTTCATGGAGCCATAGAAAACGTGTACCAAGCCTTTCCTTGCTCCTGGTAAAATGGAAAATTGAGAAATGGGTCTGAGGACTGTCTGGGAACATTTATAAGAATTAGCACACTTTGTGAAATGTAGAAGTCAAACTTCAGGCAGCCAGACCAAGATAAATGGTTCTAACTCATAGGAGGTGAAGATGATCAAAGTAACTGCTGTACAAAGAACTGAACAGTTTAGGAAGTGTTTTAGCCAAAGTCCACTTTGCCAACAACAGTCTCTATGTCTTCATGGTTTCAAAATTTTCAACTAAGTGTACATTGCAGGTGTTTTTGGTATCAGAAGGAAGTGCTCATGGAACTTGGTGAAATAAATCTAGGTGTGTTATTGGAATTGCATTGTATGGTCTTCAGCAATTATTAACTTTATTGCATTAGAAACATCACTAGGAAAACACAAACTTGAGTCTAGGTAAAGGTGGGCAATTGTTCATTGATCCATTCAGCGGAGATGTTCTTGACTGCGACAGAAAAACAAAGTCATCTCCCCTCTACACAGCGAACAGAGCTCTGCTTTATGCAACAGCTTTTTGTCTCTTCCAGTTTGTATTGTGTCTTTATTAGAAGTTTCCTTTTTTCCCCACACCCCTTGAAAATGCAGGTTTGTTTCCTGCATGACTGGATCTCAGAAGTAGCTGTGTGTGCTGCTTTTGCTGATACGGTGGTATGTTTCCTTTTGATGTCTTAACTCCTTTTGTCCCAGTGTTGTCCTCTGGGGGGGAAAAAAAAAAAGACAGTTGCAGACTTGAGGCTCAGGAATTTGTCATGAGAAAGACCATTTAGCCTCTAAAATGTGTAACCCCTGTGTTTGTAATTCCTACAGTGCTGCATATGACGCCGTCCTTGACAGAAATGTGGCCATTAAGAAGCTCAGCAGACCATTTCAGAACCAAACGCATGCCAAGCGAGCTTACAGAGAGCTGGTCCTCATGAAGTGTGTGAATCATAAAAATGTAAGTTTTCAGTAGGTAACTGGAGAAGTGGTTTGTGCATTGGTTTGTGAGAAAGAAAATAGTTTGGTTGGGTGTCTCTTTAAAACAGAAGAAAGTAAAAGTACACTCCACTCAAGGGCTGCAGGCTTTCTGATAGACGCCCACAGGAGAGCCATGGTTTACTGTGTGCTCATTTTAAGGCTATACCACATGGGGATGCTGCCAGAAGGGTTAGCGTGATAGAAGAGCAGAGAGCAGAATACATTGTCAACTCTTAGTGGTTGTTGGAATCCTGCCTCCATCCTCTTGTCACTGGGATTTGTGACTCAAAAGCAGCATCTCTTGACAAGAGATACCACTCTTTGTTCTCTATTCCATCTGGATTCCTAGTCATATAGACTATGCATTGTATAGATTGTACTAGGTGAGGGTCATCATGGGGGGGTTGCTGCAAAACTGCTGAAGAAAATTAAGAACCAAAAGCAGGATGTGAGATTTGATACTTGTTCAAACAAAAAGGACCGACTCTAAAGTGGCAGATGGCAGGGCTGTCACAGTGTCTTCTGCCCCACTTCTGGGTGCTGACTTAGCCTCACATGTTTTCTGTGTTAGTCAAGACTGTACTTGTCTTTTCTCTGTTGACATGGATGGAAACTACCCTCAGTTGGACATATGTGCAGGCCTTTGAAAATGCGAGGATGAGCGAGTGCTTCTCCAAGTAGGCAGGAGAATGTTGCATTCTCAGTATTTTAATCGAGAAGGAGAGCAGAAGGCAGCAGGAGCAGTATTAATTCTACATGTTTAATTTTTTAAATGATGCATAATAGCTGATAGCAGCATCGCATTTGTTAGGTCAGAGTTTTAATCTATCTATACAGGGAAATGTAAAGGCAAGGCACCTGTCAGAATAGGTGGAATAGATAGTGTATTGACCCGTTCCTGTTACGGTTGTAATGAGAGACAATCAGATGTCTGTTTCGTGGCAGCTGTCCTGATATCTTCTGCTCCCCACACAGAAGGAGAGAATGGGAAATTCAGATCCCTGAGGTCGCATTTTTCCTCTATTCCGTTTCACACATTCTTATCGGTGTCTTTCAATAGCCTAGCACTTTTAAAAAACCAGGTAAAAGACTAGTTTTGACATTTGAGATGTCTTTGTCCAGAATGCGTCTACCATTTTAAAGTGCTTCCACTAAAAACCAGTACTTACGATGGATTTTGTGTCAGCATGTGTGCACATCTACCTTCTACAGGAATTGAGGCCATGACAAAGAGAAGGAAGGTCTCCTTTTAATAAAGTGGCCCGTGTTTATTTGTCCCCTCAGTCGACCTTTCTCATATGCAACAAATTTCTGATGAGAACTTCCATGCTAGTTTGGGCTGAAGCTGGTCTCTGAACCTGTAATTTTGAATTTCAGAAGTCTCACCCTCATTCGGAGTGCCTCATCCTTAGCATTTTGGTTTGCCAATGATATCTATAATCCTCTCAGAAGCCATTTCTAGTGTGCCTAGAAGAAATCTCAGTATCTGCAGTATTTAATTTTGAATATTGCTTTTTACTAATCCATGGAGAGTGGAGGGCTGGTATAAATCGAGCAGTGCAAAACCGGTGTTTGTTCTTTAACACACTCTCCAAAACTGTTTATGTTTTTCCCTTCTCTTCATCTTTTTGTCTTGCTTTGCTTTTCAGATTATCAGTTTATTAAATGTCTTCACACCACAGAAATCTCTGGAGGAGTTCCAGGATGTGTAAGTAACACGGGCAGTGATTGAAGTTTGAGAGATGCTTGGGCCATTACAGTGTATTTTACACACAGTAACTGATCAGAATGCAAAGGTTGTGAGCTCCTCTAAGTCAGACCGTGTGCAGTCTACACTACAGGCAAACAAATATTCTGCATTTCCATGTTGAGAGCACTTTTGACACTTACAAGGTGCAAAATACCGGGTTTCTTAAGCACTGTAACAGTGTACAGAGCCTGACAGAGCCTGCTGGTTGCTCTTCATGAGAGAGTCGGTGTGTTTGCATTTGCCTTTCCATGCAGAGGAAAGGATACAAGTAGTTAAAAGGGCCTGCTTGTACTTAGCTTGGAAGAAGATGGTTGTTTTGTGACACCCTGACATAAGTGAGTTTTTGAAATGTAGCTCTTCATTCTGAAATAATTTCCTGTGGAAGAGACTGAGGTGAAAAGTTTCCTCATTTTATATTTGTTCTAACATAAACAAAAATACTTCCCTGAGGAACTAGTGCCAGGTGTAGAGGACAACTGGCATCTTTGCTGAACATTGTCTGACTGTGCAGGCACAACTGTGCATGCTGTGAACCTGCCCTGAAGCAAATCGTAAGTTTTCAGTGTTTTAATAGTTGTACTCCTTTTATCTGTATAATAGTCTGAACACACAGTATGGAAATGTGTCTGCATTCTGTTCTCTAATATCAGTAGTGGCAACAGGTAGCTAACAAAGGCTGAAGGCAGGCGAGTACTGTTCTGGGTTTGGTATGCGGAATGTCCACTTAATATTGACAGTGCAGACTTGTGCAGAGCAGAGGAGGTAACTAGTGTTGGAGAAAAGACAGGCTGTACAGCTCACATGAAAAACGAGAGCCAAACTTTTCCCCAGAATTTGAGAGTGTAATGTTAGTTAAGATTCAACTGTGCTTGTGAGGTCTCTCAGAAGAAATGAGCTGATACATTGAACGTATTAACTTGCCACTAAAGGAGATTGATTTATGTCCTGCTGAGGCTTATCAGAAGCACAAGCTTTAGTTGTAAGGAGAATTCTGCAAAGTCCTGCGATGACTTGATTTTGCAAGACATTTTGCACAGGGATGCATATTTTAGCCTCTCAGACTGCTGCTCCCGGATCCCTGCCATAACAGTCAAAGGCCAAGCAGCTGTGTCCTGTGGTGTTAGTGACTTCTCTGCGTGTTACGGCGTCATGCTGCTTGTTTGCCCACACAGGGTGCAATCTCTGTCGTGGGGAATGTACCAAGGAAAGGGCAGCAATCTGCTTTAAAAAAAAAGGTGTCTCTGCAGCGAAATGGTGCAATGAGAAACATCTCAATGGTACCGTTGTGAGAGAGCCCAGTCTCCAGCTCTGTTACTCCTGGTCATCAGAAACAGACTGTGTTTTGAAGCAAGAAAAGGCATTGTTACTTGTCTGAGATAATACTGTGGTTTCCCTTCGACACGGACAATAACCCTATGACTTTACTTTTTCTTTCAGTTACCTGGTAATGGAGTTAATGGATGCTAATCTGTGCCAGGTCATTCAGATGGAGCTAGACCACGAGCGAATGTCTTATCTACTGTACCAAATGCTCTGTGGCATCAAGCATCTTCACTCTGCGGGAATTATTCACAGAGTAAGGGGCCTTTGGTTTAAAACTTAAGACAGCATGCAACATCGTCATGAAGACTTTAGGAACTACTTGAGTTTCTTGTTTGCTGTGGATCAAAGCCCTGTCTCACAGTAAAATGACTGCAAACTTACTAGTCATAGTCCATCCATTCAGAAGAGTAGCTTCATAGTTCTGTTAGAAATGAGATTGTGATCTTAATCAATCAAAAAGGTAATAGGATTATTAAAAATAAATATAAACAAGGTAATATGCCCTGGAAATTATCAAAGCAGTTATAATCTTTGAAACTTGTGGATAAATGATTCTATAATTATACAATTCTATACATGTTATTTCTCCTGAAAAGGCAGATGGCATTTAGACACTTTGAATTGATGCTACAATGTGGTCCACGTACTGCTGCAGAGGGCAGAGCATATGGAACTGCCATTGCCATCATTCACATGCACTAGAGTAAATGAAAAGACTGCTAAGTCTGTATTAAATGCTTCTTTGCCTTTTGCTTTTCTACATCAGGGTACTGTGCCTGGTAAGGTTGTAGTGGCTGGCTATGAATGTCAGAGACAGCACTACATTGACAATAGAGAGAATGGTTCATTTGACCGCGAGCAGGGAGCAGTTGTGAATAGATTGAAAATATCCCGAGTTAACTTCTTTATTGGAAGTGCTTTTACCAATTTCAGATTTCCAGCTGGGAAGAAGGGCTGATAAATGGTTATAAAGAGGATGATGCTTTACAGTGTCCAAAGTTCTGTCCTCTTGGCATGTAGCATTTTATGACAGGATGATAGATTTGGCTACCAGATATACAACCAGCAAAGGATGAGTTATGATACATGAAGGATGATGAAGGCATCACCACACGAACCATCAGAATGTCTCTGTTAGGTTCACAGCATTAAAAAAATGCATACTCAAAAAGGTACTTCAATATTAATCCTTGTTTCTTGAGCTGCTAAATACAAATGGTTTCCTTTCAGTAGGCTCCTGCTACTCAGGTAAAGCCCCATAGTAGGCGGAGTTAGAATCTCTTCCAGGGAAGATTGCTAAAGAGATACTAGTGTTTTGCTGTGTATTTACAAGTGTTTCTGATAGTAACTGTCCAAAGTAAAAGACTATTTGAAGGGTGGCCTAAAATAGCAGTCCATCTCCCAGCTGTGCCTGGCTTTCTGAAGTCTTATGTCTTTTCACTCCTTCGCAGGATCTAAAACCAAGTAATATTGTGGTAAAATCTGACTGCACATTGAAGATTTTGGATTTTGGGCTGGCCAGGACTGCCGGCACGAGCTTCATGATGACTCCGTATGTGGTGACACGATACTACAGAGCACCAGAGGTCATCTTGGGCATGGGCTACAAGGAGAATGGTAGGACTGCAATTTCATAGCAAGCACAGTGTGACCTGAAGTGTAAGATCTGTTTCTGCAATTGTAAGGAGCTGCATAAGAAGAAAATGAAAACATAAATGGAAATGATATCTTGAATGTAAAAGGCACATCATTTAGAGCAGTATCTCACTGTTGTATGGCTCCATTACATATATGGGATGCAGTGCTGGGGAGTTTAACCACTGTGGGGGTGCAGAGGGAAGGAGAAGCTTGTTCTTAGCTGTGGTTTGACCTTAACAAATACAGTTGGCTCTTTCTGAGCAAAGCATCTTTGGCTTCTGTGGCTGTGAATTCAGTGTGGGAATCTCTGGAACTGCTGAATGGCTGATGTGTTCTGAGTCTGGGTCTCTGAATTGGTTGAGGGAAGAAGTACAAGCTGAAATAAGGAATCCTAGCCCTTCCAGAATTTCAGCAAATCCAGAGCTAGATCTAAATTTCAAGAATGGTGTCTGTCTTTATGATAGGCTTAACTAAAATCACAGGTTTTGATGACAGGTTTCATGTGGATAAGACCCAGGTATAAATTTTGCTGTTTGACTTTTTTTAATGGAGAGTTGTAGAAATGAGGAAAAAGCTAAAGCTTTTAAAAAGCATCTAATTTGTATGGGATATCCCCAGATGTAGATAAGATTTTCCTCTGAATATTCTGTGAGGCATCTGGATACCTCTTGTCCCTGGAAGGATTATGAAAAGGAGGTAGTGGGGAGCTCATTATAGAGAAGCAGGTAAGAAGAATTCACATGTTGCAGAGGACGAAGGAAAAGTTTAGAACTAGTGCTTCTCATTTTGTAACAAAATGGAGAATTGCATCTGAGTGCCAAATCAGGCAGGAAAGGAGCAAAAGACGCAGCAGGTGCTGGAGAAAAATCCATTACCATTTGGATTCTGCTGTCAAAAATACTGCTTGAGATAGTTCTAGATGATACTTAGAGCCCCTTACACTGTGAAATGAATGATTTTGGTTTTTCTTTTCCTCTCCAGACATTTAGTAGATGATTACCTTTGTTGTTTATATTGTCCTGGAAAGGACAGAGAAAGCACTTGCTTTTACACCTCATTAAAATCGTGCCAAGAAAAAGTTAGACACACTTTTGCAACGAAGTACACAGCTGGAAGGTCCTAAGAATATTTGCCACATGTTTAAGATCCCTATCAAGTGCCCACGAATGTTAACATAGAGAATTCATTTGACTTCCCTGGGCAATGAATCTGGCTCGAAATGAATGATCTTATCTTACTTGTACAAAGTGAAAACAGAGTAAATAAAGAAAATAATTTGAAAATTAAGGTCAGCTTTTGGAGCAGCCAGTTTGCTTGGAGGCTCTGATCCAGCTCCCAAGGAAGTCAACAGAAAGGGGTATTGTTTGCTTACCTGCTCCTGGCCTATGCTGCCACATTACTGAAGCTCCTGTACTGCTTTTTCCCCCTCTTACTACATTAAGGACCGTTCACTGCTTTCATTTTCTTCCTGCACTTGGTTGGCTGAAGATGCATAATTATCATGAGTTTGCCCAGAACTGTCAGAATGAAGGAAACTCCGCCAGTGCTTCAGGCATGCTCTCGCTCTCCCATGTCCCTGGTATCTGTACCCTCTTTTTCCCAAATGGTATTTTGTTTTCTCCAGAAATTAGTTGTTTGTTTGTTCCTTTGGATTGTTTTGGATTGCTTTTGAAGGATATAAAGGGGGAAGAAAAAGAGGAGAAACTAGTTGTGTAGATCAAACGTGATCACAAAATGATATTTCAAAGCTGAGAAACAACATAGCCTTTCAGAGCACGGGAAAGCATTTTTCCCCCTTCACGTGGAATACATGCTTTTTCCTTCCGTGCACACTGTGCCACTGTCTGTCTAGCCTTTTTTTCTTGTAAGACTTAACTGAAAGGTAAAAAAATAGTTAATGCAGATAGCATATTCATATTGCACCTAAAAGCTGAAGGCATGATCAGGAAGAAAATAAATACTCTTGGTCTTGTTTGTACTTGTTCTGTGGAGGGTTTGTTGCCGCATTTATCTTGAGTACCTCTGCACTAAGAAGCAGAGGCCGCACAGGTCACGCGCTCCAGTTCTTTCCTATCAGTATGTAGCCACAGGCAGATAGGCATCTATAGATAAGACATAGATACAGACCGTGGAGCAAGATAACCCTTAAGGATGGAATGTACCCGTGCAGCCTCTACTCCTGTGAGCAGTTCCGTTTGTAACCACTTTGTACTGCTGCAGAGAGACCCGGTCCTTCACGACAAAACCAAGAAACAGCCTGGCTGTGAGTAGGATTCGTTCCAGATGATTGTTGCAGAATCACAGAACTATTGAGGCAAGAAAAGACGGGGTTTGGTTTGGTTTGCTTTTGGTTCTTTCTTCACAAGAAAAGGGATGGTTTTTTCCACCATACGCTTAGTGTATTCCGTAGGTCTGTGCATTTGTTATTTGATCTTTACTCTCTAATGGTGGGCTTTTTCCCTAAATGGTTGATTTTAAGCTTTTTCTGCTGTTGTTACTAACTGCCATTGAGCTGGCTGGCACAGCTTTTACATACGTACTTACTTATTTTAGCTTTTGGGGAGACATGAAAGAACCCAAGAAAAACCACAAAGCAAACTGTACTGTTCTGATCAACCTGCTCTTTTTCCCCTCCTTTAGGTGTGAAATGTCATAGTTAACTTTGCTTTTTTTCCCTCCTTCTTCACTTTCCTGTCTCTACTGTTCTAGTGGATATATGGTCTGTGGGATGCATTATGGGAGAAATGGTTCGCCACAAAATCCTCTTTCCAGGAAGGGATTGTATCCTTGTGCTAGTTGCTGCAGCTTCACCTATTATTTGTCCATCTTGTCCACCCCATCCCTTTACCATAAACTGACTGTACCAGGATTGTAAAGATAGAAGCAAAAAGTTGAATCCCAGATGTATTAGTGAATAGCACGCTATCAATGTGGAGAAGAAAATGAACCTTAAAAACAGATGCACCAAATTATTTCAGTCAAATAAGTTTATTTGAAAGCCTATAGTAATTCTATTTTATGTAGTCTTTATGTAATAATAATCGGCAGTTTAGGAAACAAGATTCCTAGCTGGATAGCTTTACTTACTATTCTTCAGAGGAAACATAAGGAAAAAAGGAAAGAGTGCTACCTTGGAACAGCTGGTTTGTCTAAATTGATATTTTTCTGCCTTTATGTTTTGGAAATAGTGACATCATAATATTTGTGGTGACATCATAATCTTTTGCTTACTAATGCATCATGAATTTGGATTCATCTCAATGTTGTATGGGCTCAGAGTTGAGTCAATACAACATTTTTTTTTCCTTTAAAACAAAATGAAGAATTTTACTTGCCCAGTTTAAGGCAACTGTTTATCTGCTGTGGTTTACAAATTGGCCTGAAATCAGATCATGTTGACTCAAAATGGTCTTTCCTTTAGTTGCATGAGGTCTGTGTCCTTAATTAAACTGTATTTCCCTCCCATCTTGTTCTTCTTGTCTTGGGTGATATTATTTTTACCACTTGCAAGGTGGTGAAAGCAATATTAGAAAATGAAAACAAAAGAGGGGGGTATCTACTCTTTGATCTGTTTGTACTGGAGCAAGAGAGGCTGCCTGTAGGATACTTGCTGAGAGAGGTTAAATGAGTGTACCTGAATATTCCTTGGAGACCTAGGAAAGAGAGAGCTCAAAGTCAACATTTAAATCAAGTTAAAATGAGGGTCTGAAGTTAACAACTGCAGGATCTGCAAAACATGTTTTACATATTGCTGTCTGTTAGATGCAGTGAAGGGCATTTCGCATTCCTTGGCAAGATTCTCTGTAGGTCTGTCTTACTGTGATGATTTTCAGTGTGGGTATGCTCAAAAGAGGATGGAGATGGGAAGAGCATGAGTCATTCCTCATGCCTCTACCTCTCAAGATTCCCGTGGCATTTTCTGAATGTGCTTGTGCCTCTTACTATCCTGCGACATTGGTCCGGTCCCTCTGTAAGCTCTGCTGTGATGAACAGTGAAGCATGAGTTCCCAGTCGTTTCTCAGTGCTTGTTTGCCACACTTCCTTTGTTGAGGAAAACACTTGCATGTTGTTTGTGGTGGACATTTATTCAAGGTTACAATTCCAGGGAGACATCTGTTGTCCTTGGAAGACTGACTTGTATTTTGAAGTATATGTACATAGTCAAGACAGCATTTCAGAGCAGCCACAGGCAAGAATCTGTGCTGTAGAGAATTTCAACAAATTTTAAATCCCCTACTATCAGTAATCTAGGGCATGGGTGTTCTAACAGAAGGGGAGTTTTTCATCAAGGGCCACCCAAATCTTTGCAATTTTTCCTGAAAATTTGGAGCTTTACTTCCTTAAGACTGTTCCCTGTGATCCTAAAACATCTGAGCAAATAGTTGCTAAACTGAAGTCCTACCTAGAACGAGAGGTCTCTAACTGTAAATTAGCCTGCATTTGATTAAGTCTTAGGGATGTTCCTTGTGTCGCCAGGCTTTGTGAATATCTTGAATTTGAAAGTAAGCAAGGACCAAATGTACGTTTTCAGTGCCTTGGCGTTGAGTGCAAATGTTTAGAAATAGTGGTTGGTTTGTTTTTCTGATGAGTGTAGGACTGAAATTACTCAGACTACATCTGAAAAGCTGCAGGACTAAACGAAAGTGAGGATTGAGGCTTAGCTCTCTGTGCTGCAGTCTCTTGTGGAGTTTTCACATCTCTCGGTGCCTTAACTGGGGCTTCTGACAGCTGCCGCTCTTTGTACTGAAACTCCTAACCTACAACCAACTGCTTTACTTAAACTTGCACTGAAACCCTGGGTTCCAATATTTCTTACTGTCTCAGGAGAAGAAAAAGAAGCAGGAGTCAAGAAGACATGGGGCTTTTTCTCTTCAGATGTTGGTTATATTGAAATATTCATCTTTGCTCCTTCTGCTTTGGAAATGTTCAGACCTTCCTTCCCAAAACCTCAGGAGTAGAGGAGAATAATCATCTCTGCTTTACACAGGTTCCAGTTCAATAAGTCACTGGTTCAACTTCTTTGTGTGTGCTCTTGAGTGCCACACACAGCAGTTACATCAGAAGGCAGCCTCTGAAAATAAAGAGGCGTTAACAACATATGACCAAACAACTGCTTGCTCTATCTTTTCCTGATATCTTGCATGCCATTTAGCTTGTGATGAAAGCAGCAGTCATTTGCATCTCTAGGTTTGCTTATTGCTTCCAAACTAGTATTTTATTGATTTCTTTGTTTATTAATGTCTTTATTGTGTAACGACTACGGTTCTCATATGCTAAATAAAGCAACAGGGAACCTCAGACCCAGGCATGTAAAGATTCCTGCTGCTAAAGCATTTGCCTTCTCAGCCAAATCTGCTTTAACCTGTTGCTCAATATGAAATGATAAGGATAAATCTAACCAAGCAGCATGGTGCTTTCATTTCTTCCCCACAGTTTCTGGCCCTGAGAGACCAGTTTGTCCCTTTTCTTGTTTCCATGCCCTATGACTTATCATAGAGCAAGGACAGCAGAGGTAATGTGGTTTCATGGTTTTGCTATGGGGGAAAATGCCACCTTAATCCCATACAGGATATGTAATGAGTCTGATTTTCATCTTGTGTTCTGGTGCAAGTTGTGGTTAGCTTTGTTTGACCCAGCTGAACTGCTTTTCTCTGTACGAGGTAAATAATCCTCCAATTTCAGTGCAGAAAGTAGAGCTTAGTGCTTCTGTATCTCAACCGTCCTGTTTAGAAATCACCATTTCCTATCATGGCAAACGGAAGTCTTACAAGATTTTCCCCTATTATGGACTGCTAGCTTCACTGAGATTGAGTGGAAATGAGCCAACAGGCTCTAAAGCATTACTGGAGTCAAATAATCAACAAATTCTGGGCACACGCCCGAATACAAGGTGGATGTGTCTTCACAAGGACCCAAGTTCCTTTTGTGAAAGTGTGCATGGATCTCTGGTAACTGTGAGGATAAAGGAAAAGCAGGTTGCACATCCTCATTGGCTCTAGAGACCAGCATTCACCCACAGGACAAAGCAGTGTAAACCCAGGTACTGAATGAACTTGAAAAAGACACAACTATTTGGTAAATTTCAGTTGGGAAGTTGTATTATGACACAGGAGCCAGGGGTCTCGCTTGGTTTTCGGTATTTAATAGCATTGTCTTTCATCCACGCTGGGGTAAAGAAAACTACTGGAGTCCATTTTTCACAGACCTGCTCTGTTGTCATGAAACTTGCACACTCAAGCAGAAAAGCACCTGCAGAAAGTAAAAGGCAGGTCTGAGTCTGCGGTGTGAGCTGCAGGCTCTGTGCTACAGCATGATTGGATAAGTCTTCTCATTTATTTGTTCTGTTCCTGTTTCTTGTTGACCTACATTTCATTTTTGTTTTCAGTTGACATGTGGTCAGTAGGGTGCATCATGGGAGAAATGATTAAAGGTGCTGTGTTGTTTCCTGGCACTGATCGTATCCTTCCTAGCAGCCACTTTGGCCTCAGTAGGTGCTTCCAACTCTTTCCCCTCCAGCCCCTTTCTGCTGCACTAGTGCTGACATACAATTGTGCTCTACATGAAGAGCTGGTTTAAGTCCCGCTGCCAAGTCCTTTTACATCCTAAAATGTCAGTAAACCATTACTGCCTCTCAGTAAAAGCTTTAGGTGGAAAGTGCAGCGAGGTGAAAACCTGTGTCCTACACGGATTGTCAGCTTTGCTTTCTGCAGCCAGTGGCCACTTGTTTTTAATTTTGTTAATACAAGTGTCTCAGTTCATTTGTTGGGAGGGAAGAAGCGGCGGTGATAAGTTACAGGGGGTTTTAAGTTCAGGTTGTAGCATGGTAGGCACAAGTCACTGTGTTGGGATGGCCCAGAAGAGGTTCTGCATTGTAGGAAGAAGGACTTGACTTTCCTAAACGTCTGTTTCTTTGCTTGTTGGCTGTGCAAGTGCTACTGAATAGGAAATTAGGAAATAGCTTCAGTTTGGGGACAATTCCTCCTTCCCAAGAACAAAAATTATCACTTAGCTTTGTACCAATTTGATGACTTAAGAAGCTGGGATTTGCCTTAGAGGCTGCTGTAGTGGATGTCAGTCTGTAGTCCTTTATTTAATTAAGTACACATAACAATTACGTGAAAACAGAATGTGTTCTGTGACATCAAGAAGGGATTTCTAGATAAATGCATTGAATCAGTGGACAAGCAGCCCAAGCAGACAAGATACGTGTACATTTTCCATCCAGACCAATCTGCATTCAGGACTGAGGCAGCCATAATTCTTACTTTATTTGATGCTTTATCAAAGCTTCAATATATCTTTCCAGGCCCCTTCCAAACCCTGAAGTACTGTGATATATGCTCTGTTACTTACTAGATTGTGCCAGTGGTTTCTTCTTGTGTTTTGCAGCAACTAAACTTCATGCATGCGTGGTCTAACTCCTGCTGTTACACCGATAGACGTGACCTGAGATTTCCTTCTAATTCAAACTCAGTTCTTAGATGGAAGAGGAATCTCTAGGCATCGTACAAATCTATACCTAATGTTCTTTGTCTGTGTGCGCGCATACATTTACGTGTATGTGTTTATGTGTAAGTACATATTACTAATTCAGTGTAGCACTTTGCTTTTGGCCTCGTGCATACTTTAAAGCAGGGGTCCTCAAACTTTTTAAACAGGGGGCCGGTTCACTGTCCCTCAGACACTGTTGGGGGCCAGCTATAGTTTGGAAAAAAATGAACGAATTCCTGTGCACACTGCACATATTTTATTTGTAGTAGTGCACAAAAACCAGGAAAATGAATGCAATGTTTAAAATTAACAACAATTGTAACCGACAAAAACAAATAATATTTCAATGTTGGACTGTGGACTTGCTTTTGGCTAATGAGATGGTCAGTGTTAGGTTCCATATTTGTCACTGCTAGTCATAGCAAGTGATGCAAGTGTTCATCAGTTAGTCTGGATCTGATTGGAGATTTCAGATGTTTCATTCGGGAAAAAGTCTGCTCACAGACATAGGTGCTGCCAGAGATGGTTGCGATTTTGAGTGCATGGTTCCTGAGATTATGATAGGTCTCTGAGGGGAGAGATGCATAGAAATTAGTAAGGCTGCTTGATTTGAATGCATCTTTCAGCTGGTTTGTGCTGGCTGGTTTGTGCTGCCTGGGAGCTGGAGGGAGGGAGGGAGGGAGAGACGGGGGAGCCGCCCACTTCGCTGATGCCACCACCCCCTTTCTCAGCCTGGCCGCTCCCCCCCACCCCAACACCCAGCAGGGTTCTGTAAATACCAGTGGGCCACACTGGGGAGACTGGGGGGGGGGGCGTATCCGGCCCGCGGGCCGGGTTTTGAGGACCCCTGATTTAAAGCATTCAATATTTTAATTAAATACATTGGTAGAAGTCATATATAGTGCATTAATGAAATGGAAGTCAGCGATTATGTGATTCATATTTTCACAGCCCGGTCTAGTAAGAGTCTGATTTGTGTCTTGTCCAAAATGTTAATGTTAGATGGCATGTACTTACTGAAATGAAAGCTAAAATTCCATGCATTTTCGTGTAGTCTGGAGCACATATCATCTGCATATGTGAAAGCAAACCTTTTCCTTTTGTGTGTTAATCTAAGTTATTAGCGTCTGTTTGTTGGCGATAATTTGGCACAGGTCATGCTTGTGTTTTCTGAGACTGTGGAGTGAGAAATTTAAGTGTGTAGGTTAGCACAGCTCAGCATTGTCGTCAGAGCTGGCTTTCTGTTAATAGTCTTAAACTTTGTAAGATACCATTTAAAGAAAGAAATCCCCAGGTAAGTACAAAAATAGTTGAACATGTCTAATACAGCTTTTCAACAACCGGTTTCTTTGACACAGCTGTATACTTGTTAGAAGAAATCACGCAAAGCCTCTATAATCAGACCATTATGTGCAGATTAGTATTACAATAACCCCCTCAAAATTGGCTTTACCAGCTTCTAATTTGTTTGGGATTGTTCTGAGTTCACATTCTTCATTCTGTGTATAGTATGTAGCTGAGTTTGCACTGTGCTTCATGTGCTGCTCTTCTGCTGCTCTACGAGGGTCTATTCTGTGGACAGAGAAGATGCTGTTGTTTTCTTTCAGGCTCCTCAGCACCCCTCCTCCAAATCCACTCCTCATCCTCTCTCCCTTGCTGCTGAGCAGCCCACTGGTAGGGGTCTGGCACTTCTTGTTACTGTGCCCATCTCTGTGGCTGAAAACCAAGTAGTTGCAAGGGGAGTCCCAGCCTGCTGAGACTGATGACCTCGTAGCATTTTATTCCTTAAATCCACGTAGAAAATGCTTAGCATTCTGTAAAAACAATTTCTTCAGACATGAGATCAAGTTGGGCAGCTGTAAAATTCCATCAGGTGGGACTGTTGAGCCCCAAGAACTTGAGGGCAGCATACTTAAGGATGTATTTAAATGTAGAAGAAGGGAGAGTAATAAATGTAGAACAAGCAAGAGTAACTAGAAACCTGTTTCTTAAAACAAAAAAGAGCTGCTGCTTAGAAGTAAAATGGATGTAAAACAAGTTAAGGCTGGCAGTGCACCAGAATTTGTTATCAGCAATTTTTTCTTCATTTCCTCACCACATTATGATTTGAAGAGTATTTAAGACTCATTTATGTCAACTCCTCTGCGTAAATAACTGTGAAAAGCAGTTTTGAAATGGAGAATGAATATTCATGAGACACGCGCTCAGTCATATATTTGACAGCAAACTTTACTATTTGCCGCTTTCCAGCGGCTCAGGAGTACAGCTTGTTTGTTTCTGTTAATGGAACCAAATTGTCCGTTCAGCAGTCTGAAACAACTTCTGTTAGCAAAATGGAGACATCCACCAGTACAGAAAATTCACAAGCAAAACAACAGGGAGTGCCTTGGAGTGGGTGCGGAGTGAAATACTTCGCTAGGCTGCAGCTCTGTTCCGCTCCTGGAATCTGTCTGCATTTGCTGAAAACTCTTGTGTGGAGCCAAGAACAAAATCCACCTCTATTCTTTTCTCAGTGAGTGCTTTGCAGTGTCCAGAACCCCCGTGGTCTGCTGATCCTTGAAATGGTACTATTTCTCTAGCATTTTTGATGTCTGTCTATGGTGTAGTTAATTCAGTTAATTGTGAGCTAAAGCTTTCTTTTAAAAAAATGTTATGTGGAAGTTATTTCCAAGGTTGACATGGTAGTTCTGCTTACAGAGGAGCTCTTACCGTAAGGCGTAGATACACTTGTGCCTGGAGTAAGGAGAAAGAGGCAATATTGTTGGTCCTGTTCCCTCAGGAGCAGCATGGAAAGCTTACTGTACCCGAGCAAGAGCAGACTTTTGTTCCTCTCAAAATATTGTGAGGGAGGCTATTATTCTTTTCTCACATTGCTTAAACGAGTTGAGAATGTGCCTTAGCCCTCTGGTGAGCTGTGAAATTGGTTTTACATGGATCTAAAAAATTTCTTTAGTTACGCAGCCGAATTCTACAGTTGCAGTCACATTATACCTGTCACAGAGATCAGGCTAAAGGGTTTTTATTCACAGCTGTGTAGTTAATTTAAAAGGTATTTAATAATGCTGATGCTCACAGACCGCATTCTAGGCTAGGCACGCGACCATCATGCATCCCACAGTACATGTTACTGGTACACACGTACCACAACAGAAGGTGCTAGAAGCCTAGAAACAGCCTGCAGTAGTACGGTTAGATACTGCAGTGGTGAGGTCCACAAGGTAATACATATCCCAAGATACTATTGAAATCCTGTGCTGCGGTGTCTGGAGTATCCGCTAAGCACTGATTTGCTTACTGCTGTGTAAAGCAGAGATGCCCAGCAACTGAGGGAAGTGACAGCTACAAAAAAAATGTTGAAAATGTTAGTGAAGGTGTTATGATAGGTATGCATCCAAAGAGTTAATGACAGCTACACAACCAACACTTCTATGTCCTAACTTACAAATCATAGAATCACAGAATCGTTGAATCATTCAGGTTGGAAAAGACCCTTGGGATCATCGAGTCCAACCATCAGCCCTACAAGTTCACCCCTAAACCAGATCCACCAACGCTTCATCTAAGCGAGTTTTAAACTCATCCAGCGATGGGGAGTCAACCACCACCCTGGGCAGCCCATTCCAGTGCCTGACCACTGTTTCTGTGAAGAACTTTTTCCTGATGTCCAATCTAAACCTACCTTGTTGGAGCTTGAAACCCTTCTGTCACTAACTACCTGTGAGAAGGTAATTATCACTGGTTCTGTCACTTATTACCTGTGAGAAGAGACCAGCACCAACATCTCTACAATGTCCTTTCAGATACTTCTAGAGAGCGATGAGGTCTCCCCTCAGCCTCCTCTTCCTCAAATTAAACAGCCCCAACTCTCCTCATCAGATTTATTCTCCAGGCCCTTCACCAGCTTCATTGCCCTCCTCTGCACTCGCTCCAGCATCTCGATGTCTCCCTTGATCAGAGGTAATCATCTGAAGTAATTGTATTTATGTGCAGTATGTTATTTGTACTCTCACCAAAAGTTCTGTTACTGCATATAAATAGCAGCTGCTTCTCTCAAAGTTGCAGAGTATTTCCGGCTGCAGTCTTAGTTTTCAGAAATGTCCCGTTCTTCTCACAGTGTTCACCTTGGCACACAGAAAGTGCCCAGGTCCTGTCAGATGCCGGTGTTTTCATGTTTTTCTGTAAACTGTGTTAACATCAGTATGTAAATTGTAGGACGGTGGAGAAAGTACTTATCTGATGTCTCCCACAGGAAGGCTGGTTAGTTTAGGTCTTATTAACTTATTTAAGTCAAATTTTTATAAATTAAAATTATTTGAGCTACCAGCTTTACAGTTAGTGTGGAAATTTGGTGTTGAGAGAATAAAGAGTTGAAGGTGCATGTTTAAAGAGAAAACTATCAGGAAGGTGGTTTCCTTAATATTTACAGGTTGAAAAGATATGAACTTACCCTGTCTACCTGTTATAAAGGAAAATCTCTGTGTCCGTGTTGTTTTCATTGTGCCTGCCTGAACAAAAGCAAGATTTGGCATACCCCAGTCCTGGTATTTCTGTGTTTTTCCATGATGATGGTGGTTTTAGGATTGTGTAATACCCTCTTGGAAGTCTTGGGAGAGAGTTTTGCTCATTACAGGCTGTAGGACCTGGAGGCATAATGATTAGATAAAAAGTGAAGGTGTAGGTGTTACAAAACTTTTTTGCGGATTCCCAGAGAGCGCTCAAACCGAAACGTCAGGAGAGCACACTGGGGTCAGTGCTCTGTTTTCCTTAACTGCTGATATTCAGATATTGATCAGTGGAATAAAGTTATTGAGCAGCTGGGAACACCCTGTCCAGAATTCATGAAGAAGCTGCAGCCGACAGTACGGAACTACGTTGAGAACAGACCCAAGTATGCTGGCCTTACTTTCCCCAAACTTTTTCCAGACTCTCTCTTCCCAGCAGACTCGGAACACAACAAACTCAAAGGTATGTCTGGCAAAGGGATGTGTCTACAGCTACAGTGCAACAAAGGTATTTTTCAGTTTTTCCTCTCTCTCGTACTCTGTTTAATGCAGTTGGTTAAAGAGACAAGTGACTGCAGAGTGCTGACGACAGACTCCTGTAAAACACAAGTTGGAGTGATTTTAATTATATATTACAGTCTTGTCTTTAACTTGACCAGGACGTTTGCCTCGATTGGAAGGAGAGATTAGTGTGTGTTTAGCACAGAAATAAGTCTGGGAACCCCTGCAAAGTTGTGCTGTTAATCAGTTCTGCACCACTCAGTGCCGCTTCCTACAATAGCACCTAATAGTTTTTAATTGCTTGCCATCTGCATGTCATCACACTACCCAGCATACTCTTCCAGTTAACAGCTGGTTTATATCAAGGCTGATGTCTTGGCTCTAGGAGCAAAGAGAAAGATCTTGAGCAGAAACTTTTTGACACAAGGAATATTAAACTCCTGCTGCAACAAAATTAAATAATGGAATTTTCCTGGACTTGGAGCCAATGAAAAAAACTGACTGTCAGTGCTGTTATCTTTTGGATACAGGAAGCACGTGCAATCAAGCATGCTTTGTCTTTCACAGAGGAAGAAATAATGCATTTTAAAAATTGTGCATCATTGTGGCATCTCATGCTGAAATATTTCACCATAATGTAGTGTTAATGATTTAATTAGATCCTGCTTTTACCCACCCATGTCTGTGGAGATACCTAATGATATCTGTGCTCTTAGATCTCTTTACTTTTATTCCTTCTTATCAGTTTACACAGAAAAACTATACTAGGTGATCCTGCTGTGGCAGGGGGATTGGACTAGATGGTCTTTCGAGGTCCCTTCCAATCCATAAAGATTCTATGGTTCTATGAAATACATGTTGATATTTCTTTACATGAGTTTAGATGGTATTAAATTTTAGATTGTATTAAATTTGCTACAGACACTAAATAGTAGAAAAGATTTGTGTAATAGAAGAGTGAGTTTATGGCCTGATAGGCACAGTGGACTATATTTATTAGAGATAAATCAGTGCTTGCACCAACAAAGCTGACAGCAGTAGCTACCCAAAGTGTGGATTTATTGCAAACAAAATTGCCTGGCACTCAAACAGGCCAAAGTAAACTACAAGCTTGGATATCAGGTGGAAATATACTGCTACACAGCTAATTTCTAAGCTTTAAGGAATATATTTTTTAAAAAAGATGAAACCAAATGTGTGCACAGAAGAGAAAACTCAAGGGTACCTAGAAAGGGGTCACTCAAGAATATATCTAGAAGGAATATTCACTCACCAAAGAGGGGGTGAGGGCTCACTTAATCCCAAGTTTCCTTGGATAGTGTCCCTGACTGCAAACTTCACTTGCTCCAAGGAGGACCAATTTCAGTTTGCTTCTCCAACTTCAATTTGCTTCTCTGTCGAGCCTCCATTTATTCCCAAGTGGAGTCTGAAATGCGATCATTTGGATTAACGGAGATTGGATTAGTGGAGAAAGACAGGCTAAGGGCCTGGACCATTACGGGAAAAGCTGATCAAGTTTTAATGGTCATGAGGCACTGAGCCAATCTTTGTCAGGCCTGTGGCAAGCCCTTGCATTTGTTGGCTCTTTGGCAAGGCAGCGGTACCTGCCACAACATTACAATGTAAAACTCGATGTATGTATAAAGCTGCACAGGGTGTAGTGATGGACGATGTGTCCCGCTGATTTAAACCTGTTATATGGGACAAGACCCAAGGCATTCTGAGGCATTTCAATGCCTTTACCTGGTGAGCCCAGGCTACAGATCTGACAGTAGTGCTTCTAATGGGATGCCTAAGATATCCCTGGTACTTACAGCTCACTAAAATAGTTGATGCCTCTCAGCTGGATGGGTGAAAACCATTAAAATGTACCAACAATGTTGATGTTTTTCTGAGGCACTGTAAAAGTACCTGTAAGTGTCAGTCTTTGATTTAGTGATGCCATTATCTTAGACTTCATTATGTGAGCTTCAGATTTCTGATCCTGCCAAGCGTACAGGTACCTCAAGTACATTTTTCTTTGGTGTATTATTCAGCCCTCTATACAGGATCTGCATACAAAGTCTCACTGAAGCTTGTTAGGGTACTTTACTATGCAACCCTGACGTTGGCACTTGCTTGATGAAGCTGATCTAAAATGACTATTGAAGATTTCCTGCTATAACAATGCGAGGGACAGAAGTACCTGTCCCTTCAAAAAAGTCGTGTCATTGTTATTTTCCTAACCCAGTTATTCCTCCTGTGGCAGCAGTGATTGTTTTGTACTAATACTGTGTTTATCTGATTTCATTGTTCTAGCCAGCCAAGCCAGGGACCTCTTATCAAAGATGCTAGTCATTGATCCAGCCAAGCGGATATCAGTAGATGAAGCCTTACAGCATCCATACATTAATGTCTGGTATGACCCAGCAGAAGTGGAGGCGGTAAGTGAGGCATGAATCCTTACTTCAGACTGCTGATACGATTCCTAGAATCCTGCTGCTTTACAGCAGCTTGCTAACGACTGCTGTAAAGAACCAAAGTTGTGACTGTGTTTTTCTTTGGATTTACATGAAAAGTGATCTGTAGGGACAGTATGTAGCTGTTTGGTAGATTAACTAACAATAGGTGAGAGATGCAAAAATGCTTCAAGCATGTGAAGCCATTTTCTTCTAAAAGACATGAAGAAAGGATTTTGAGCCCAGTAGCCAAAAGCGAAGTGGGCTTTTCTAGCTGTATAAGTCAGTCTCGCAAAAGATACTGCCGTTCTCTCTAAACCTTTCCTTGTGGAAAAGCATCGCTTCCCGTGTTTGTGTTCAAAAGTCTATGAGGAGAGAAGGAGAATTAAACAAAGTGATACAAAAACCTCAGGTAGGGATTCAGGAAACTCTTAGCAAAATATAAATTATTCCTTAAAATGAAACAGGGGTTCACATGTTTTCCCAGACCACAGTTCAGTGTTCTTTGTGATGTACACTGTGTGCAGACAGACATAGAATCTTTCTGTCGTGCTCTTGACACCTCTTTGTATACCTGGTGTAGGCTGGTGTAAACAGGAGTAAGTGTAGGCCCTTTATCAATGTAGTATAACAGGTATCTGTATGCATCCTGAGATGGCCTTTATAATAATGTGTAAGAAATGTATGAGAAGAGAGCTCAGTATTTCGGCAGGTTTAGAAACGTTGCTGTGCGTAACCTCGAAAGTCTACGGAGTGATTAAACCCCCTCAAATTTCATGTGCAGAGTGTGTCGGTTAGGACTGCATCATAGGAGATGGTTCTGCTACCTAGAGAGCTTTTTGTTTTTGTGTCCTGTCCACTTTTCTTCAAGAAAGAAGCCTGTAAGTTTGAAGTGTAAACTTTTGATACCCAGCAGTGTTTTAACCCCACCATGCACGTTTTGGTTTCA
The DNA here is from genome assembly GCA_013400115.1 of Rhinopomastus cyanomelas. Lineage (NCBI taxonomy): Eukaryota > Metazoa > Chordata > Aves > Bucerotiformes > Rhinopomastidae > Rhinopomastus > Rhinopomastus cyanomelas. The sequence continues at coordinate 154,630 of VXBP01006519.1, read as the reverse complement.
CATCCCTCTTGACTCTATTTCCATGCATTTCTTAACTCCATTTTACAGCACTATTCTGATTTCAGAACTGAGATTTGGGTCCCTCTTTTAGATGTGTTTTGCCTGTGAATTTAGCCATGGAGAACTACTTCAGTTGTAGAACAGGAAGATACAGTGGAAATGGTCTAGCCTTGAGCTCTGTGGTGACAGGTTGGACTTGATGATCTATGAGGTCTCTTCCAACCTTGATAATACTGTGATACTGTGATACTGTGAAATTATGATGTAGTGGTTTGTCCAGTTTCCAGATGTGTGAACCAGTTGTGTTTCAGATTGAAGCAGAGATTGATTTTTTTTCATAAAGACATTGCCCTTTTAGAAGTAAAGCTTGCCTCTTGCACCTAGTGTTGCAGCTGGTTTTGAACCTTGCTCTCTCACACAAACATGGGTACATGGCTGAATGGTTTAATTTCTGATTACAGAGTCCTCACGTGATCTAAAACAAAGGCTGTCAAAGAAATCCTTTCTGTGGAAGGTGACTAGAACAGGAATAATAGTTACTCATTTTGCCTATCAGGTGGATTGGCTGGAATCTAATGAGACCACTAGCTCTCAAAAGCCTGCAGTAATTACATTCCAGTTCTTTGGGGCATTAGTCTCTCACATGCAGCTCCTATTGCCATAGATACCCGCACAAAAGCGGTGACACACGCTATGTAAAATCACACTGCTTGCATTTTCACTGTTGGCTGCATTTCATTCCACAGCGAGTGAGCACTGAATGTGTAAAGCGCTGGAAAACCAACTGTCCTTGCTCCCATAGCACCTCAAGGAACAGAGGTTCTGTCAGGGTAGAACAGCACCTTTACATTTTAAGCTTCAAGTACTCAGTAGTTGGCATTTTTTGAGATAACTCTCTGTTCTCTTCACCCACTTGGTTCTTCACACAATTTTTGTGCAGGTAACACGAGCTGAACATCAGAGTCCCCAACCGCTTTCTCTGTCTCAGTTTCAGCATTTTCTGTTCCAAAACACGCTGTATCTTGCCAACAACACAGTAAGGAATCGTACTAATGCTGTTGTTGTGAGCACTTTGATCCCTAAGTGTTGGCGAATTGCTTTGACACCGATCACGCTGTGTTACAGAGACCCTTCTCTTGAGCTCGCAGTAGGCTGAAACACAGGAAGGTTTGGGTTTGTGCAATGTAACCTAAACAGAAGAAGATCGGATCAATAGATCATATATTGATATGTGTGATATAGTCAGAGTGCTAGAAGTTCTAGAAAGAGCCAAGCTTCACTTAACACTCATTCTGTTTTCATTCTCATTGTCAGAGGGAAAGTTAAACTGGATCACTTCTTTTAATGATGAACAGTTTACTAGATTCTAAATTTCCATCAGATCATGCTGATACACCTTCAAGTGAATCATTTCACTCGAATGTGAAGCGCTAGCTAGCTGTGAATCTTTCACTAATTATTTTCTGGGGAAAGCTTAGCTCATTTGGATTTTCCTTGCCTCTTTCCAACTCAGCTGTTGAAGTGCTGTCCAGCCGTATTTGTCACTGGTATTGTTGCAGTGATGAGTAACTTTCATAGGAGATTGGTGACTTTCTGTTCTTTCTTCAAAGTTGTTTCTTGAGGTCCTGGGGCTGGTGCTAACTGACAGAACCAACATGAGGAGTAGTTGTTGCTACATTAAAGTTTTAATTGTGTAATTTGTGTTAGAACTTCCACTTGATTCAGATGAGTTCTTTACAAGACACTGAGGTACCTGTATATGATAAATGAAGTTCCTTCTGATATTTGTATGGAACCTCCTATGTTCCAGCTTACACCCATTGCCCCATGTCCTATCGCCAGAAGATCTTGAGAAGAGCCTGGCTCCATCCTCCTGACACCCACCCCTCACATATTTATAGACATTAATGAGGTCACCCCTCAATTTCCTCTTCTTCAAGCTCAAGAGACCCAGCTCCCTCAGCCTTTCCTCATAAAGGAGGTGTTCTACTTCCTTCATCATCTTCGTTGCTCTATGCTGGACAGCAGCTCCATGTCCTTCTTGAACTGAGGGGCCCAGAACTGGACACAAAACTCCAGATATGGTCTAACTAGTTTGGGGTGGCTGAAGAAAATGAGAGAATCTTCATTGAAGGAACTTCTTCAAGTGAGGGTGATGGAGCACTGGAACAGGCTGCCCAGGGAGGTTGTGAAGTCTCCTTCACTAGAGATGTTTAAAACCTGCCTGGATATGTTCCTGTGTGACTTGGTCTAGGTGATCCTGCTGTAGCAGTGGGATTGGACTAGATGATCTTTCAAGGCCCCTTCCAGTCCCTAATGATTCTATGATTCTATGATACAAAGAACAGATTGTGGTCTAAATCTTCCAGGTTTTCCATCCCAATTTGAACGAAACCAGTATTTTTACCCTTGGGAAGCTATTTTATTGAGGTGTGCTATGACACAAATGCACCGGCACACTTCATATGACTTTTCTAAAGGATCTCTGGATCTAACCCACTGAAATTTGGAAGGTGGAAATGGAATGTACATCTGCCACTGGACCACAGTTCTGCAGCTGAAGCTGTTGAAAGTGCGTTGGAATCCTCATGTTGGTAATCTGGAGACCTTTTTGTCTGTGAACTATGCCGTCCATGGTTTGTGAAGCTTATAAAAATGCTTCATTACTGTTGCAGTATTGTGAAGCATCAGTGTGTGTGGAGCAGACCATGAAAAGAACTGAAGACCGCTCAGGGAGTAAGCAAAGAACTCAGCATCAAAGTTTAAGCTGGAGGTAATGACCCACTAGATCTGCACAGCTCCACAGCACCACGAATTTGGGAACGGATGAAATAGCCCTGTGTAGTTAAAAAGCAGACTAGTGAGACAGTTATTGTCATTTTTTATATGTCTAGTAAAAGCTTATGGTCTTTTGCAGGCTGCACTGGGGCAATGAGACTATTATGTCTCGCTCTAATAGACAAAGACTGCAACACAAATGTGAAGTGATAGGAATACCCTTCCTCTTACGATGCGCAGGAGCATTAAACTCTTCTGCTTGGTCTTAAATGGTGTGACTGCCCAACACGAAGAAGATGATATGTTATTAGACGTGGCACTTGCTGTTCACTGAAAGAAATAGTGGTGTGATATTCCCACACACTTCTACGTAAAAGCAAACCACATCCAAAGCTCTCAATAGCTCAGAAACAGTCACCATATTTACATTTAGAACCTTTCCCTGTTTTTTAGCTCATCTGTGGAGTGGGTGGGAAAGCTAGGTATTGGATTTGGCAAAAATTCTCATGTCTAACATACTGACCTAGCTAGCCAGCTTCTTTTGAGCCTGCCTGGCCTGCTGCAGCGTCTTCGATAATAAGGTCAGCTTTAGGTTCCTCAGACCATACAGCTTTGCTTCAGACGTAATTTGAATCGTGTTACTCACAGTTGAGGTAATGTCTGTATCCAGCCAGAATCCGTGTGTGTTTTGTCAGTGCACAAGTGATGTGTGTTTATGATTGCACTGAATTCCCAAGGTTCTAGGAACTGTTGAAATCTGTTCTCAGTCTTTGCATACAATTGATATGTAGGAAAAACAGAGTCCACAAGGGAAAAAGTGGTATTTAGTAATATTGGACTGAAGTCTGTTATAAAAGCAGAACAGGAACCTGCAGGCCTTTCTTCTCTGGTTTATATTTCAGCTAAAACTTCACTCTTCCTGAAGGTTACATGTAGAAATCACCTCAGTTCCACTTGTAAACTAATACTACAACTGTCACTCTCATGTTATGATACTTAGTTTAGTCACATAATGGCATTTGGACTATTCTTATGAATAAATCATAGAATCATTAAGGATCAGAAGGGACTTTGAAAGATCATCTAGTCCAATCCCCCTGCTACAGCAGGATCACCTAGACCAAGTAGCACAGGAACATGTCCAGGCAGGTTTAAATGTCTCCAGAGAAGGAGACTCCACAACCCCCCACCCCAGGCAGCCTGTTGCAGTGCTCTGTCATGCTCACTGTGAAGAAGTTCCTTCTGATATTTATATGGAGCCTCCTATGTTCCAGCTCACACCCATTGTCCCTGGTCCTATCACTAGATGGCTCCATCCTCCTGACACCCACCCTTCACATATTTAAATGAGACACACCATACCTTTTCCTCCTCAAAGTGGTCTTGTGTATTGTCCCAACATCTCTTGACTCTCTGCACAGAGGATCCTGTTTATTGTAGATAATCTCAGTAGCTCCCTGATGACACATTACGTTCTGTTTTCTTGTCTGAAAATGCTGTGCTTGAGATCTAGTTTTCATCTGCACCGCTGCCTTTTTGGGAAGTTTCTGTACTTTCCTGTGCTTCACTGAGATAATCCGTGAGTAAGTCCCAAATCTGACAATTGTTTTTTCATCTTTCCCATACTGTGTATCACTGTTTTATCCCTAAATATTGAAACTGTGAACAGAACTGATTCTGAGACACATGGTTCAGAATAGCTTTAGCACTGTCACCTGAGTGGCTCTGAAATACAATTTCAGAACACTTGTGCTGGTTGTTCTGTAGGACTCTGTTGGCCCCAGCTGCCTGTTAGCCAGTCTCTTTCTGTCCATATTGTTGGCATTAGAAATAATTTTGAATGGGAGAGCCCTCTCTTATTTTACCTGTGAATGCCAAGCACCCATGTTGATGGAGAAGCACTTCTGGAGGGCTCTGTGACCTTCACAAACAGTACTTCAAAGAAGGTGTCACCTTTACTGTATATGACACTTCACGGTGAAATCAAGGTGGTTAGGTTGTGCGTCTTCTCTGGTATTCTTCTCTCTTGCTCAGCCTGGTGTATGTGGTTCTGTATCTGAACTCCAGTAGTCTGCCATAGGGTCTTTTTAGCAGTCAGACACAGGGTTTGGTTGATGGTGCACATCTGTTGTCTTACAGAAGAAGTTTTCAGCACCTTGCACACCAGTGTGGATGTTTCCTCTAGTCAACAGCATCTATCCATTTGTAGCTGATTAATTATGGAAGCTGAACGCAACTTCAGCAATCTTTGTGTGAAGATTGTGTGAAGGAGTTAGAGAAGGAGACATTTCTTTCCTTGTTTTTCTTTTCCAGACCAAACTAAAGCTTTTTCCAGCTTCCTATGACAGATGTCTGCAAGCTGTTCATCATCTGTGTGTGGCGAATACTCTTGACCCATGCTGCATGGTGTCCTCGCAGTCCAGCTGCTCAAAAACATCTCATAACACAGATCCTTTGATGCTCACTGTGCACGGAGTGTTCTAAAAGGCTCTTTCAATAGCCCAAGGAACAAACAGGCACAGAGGCATCTTCTTCCATAGCGACAGTCGAGATCACTTTCCTTTCTACCTAGTGAATCTTCAGGCCCCTGGTGAATGCACACTGGTGTACTTTGGCTTCCAAAAATAGAGCTATGAATGTTATCAGTAGTACAACCTAGTGTTTAGGAATGTCTGCACTGGCTTGTTATAAAGATCTGAGATCTAAGCCATTTAACAAATTGTTTAACTTCTCGGCAGTTTTTCACAGCCTCCATTGCCCCTGTCATTTGTCTTGCTAATTCTGTCGTGGCCTTGTGTGCTGCTCCATAACTACTCCTCTGACCCTGCAATTCGGGGAACAGATGCAGCACCAAGCCCTGCTCCTGCCAAGCTTTCTAAAAACAGCTCATCCCAAGGTCTTCGCTGTGCTGGCACAAGCTCTGCAGAAGCAGCGACAGAGATGGCAGGGTTTATTCAAGTGTGAGCTCCAGCCTGTTCCCTTGGCTTTCTGGCAGTGGCGTACAAATCAATCCATGTTGCTTTGAGAAATTGAGAATACATCAGCCTCAACATATGTTTTCCTTTTTTCCCTAGTGAATAGCTTTCCTCCTCAGATATCGGAAGCTGTTGAACACATTCAGTAGTCTCTTGGTGTTTGTCTGACCACATGAAGCAAAAATTGTCTTTGGTGGGTTTTGGGATTTTTTGCAGGACTGTTTGTTGGCTTTTTTAGAAAGAGGTCCGAGTGGAAACTATCCAGGTTTTTTTGGGGTAGTTTTTATTATGTTCAATGAATGCTAAAGTTAATGCAAAAGTATGTTTTTAATCCATTTGCAAAGTGTAAAAGCCAAGAATCAATGAAACAACAAGACGTTCTTTTAATAGCTGCAAGGAAAACACAATCACAGGATCACAGAACACTAGGGATTGGAAGGGACCTCGAAAGATCATCTAGGCCAGTCCCCCCGCCAGAGCAGGATCACCTAGATCAAGTTACACAGGAACATACCCAGGTTCATTCCTTCTCTCCTGCATCCAAAAATCGATTTGATTCTTTTCTTGTTGCCAATGCAATAGTTTACAAATCAGTCTGATTTGGGGAGAAAATGGCTGCCTGAAAGTGAAGCTAGATGCTGCCACCCTCTGCTATGATTTATTTCAAGTTTAACTAGAGTTTGTACAGGTTCCACAGCAACCACATGACTATCAGCACGAATGTGTCTGATGAAGGATTTACAACCATGTCCATAATACTGCAGCTGCATCCACATAGAAAATTTGCTTACATCAGGGAGTAATATCTGATGTGTGTAGTGGAACTGACAGACCCTGAAAGTTTTCACTGTCTCATGAGAAAGCTTCACTTATCTAGGTGATCCTGCTGTGGTGGAGGGGTTGGACTTGATGAGATCCCTTCCAATCCCTAATGTTCTGTGATTCTCTCAGGACAAGAGTGCTGGCCTGGCCTCAGCAGAGCTCCATTCACCTGTGTTCTGGACAGATAGCAGTATTTATAGTGCAGGTATTAGAGGCTGATCACGTCTGTGTCAAGAGGAGGGGTTGGTCAGGTCATTATGATGAATATTCGTTACCTTTGGTTCTCATTTTCCTTCTGAGAGCCATGTGTTATAGCTGTGGGTTCTGCTAGCTTGAGAAAGAGGTCTGCCGTGCAAACATTGGTGCCGCAGTAGAATGCTGCGCAGGTGCAGTTTCTGGCATCCTGTGGTGTGTGAAGTACAGAGTTCTGTTGCTCTCCGTTGACTGTCTTCAAAGCAAAGTAGGAATATTGTAAAAAACGAGATTGCTTTGGGGTCTCTCCTTGGGAAAAGTCTGTTCCAGAATGTGTCTATCTAGGAAATAGTGATTGGTGCTTTTTGTGTTGCCAATTATGCCTGCTTAATGCATTGATGGAATAAATTAGAAGACGGATAAATCCAAGGTGGAGTGGTTGTGTGGCCTGAGGGCAGGAATGTGCACGAGATCCCATGTTCCTTTTGATTCCATAGTCTGTGTTTGGGAATTGAAGTAGTGAAGGAATCTATCCTCCTACGTTTGGCTAGAGGAGAAATACCCCTGTTTTTCTACAGAATTGTGCAAACAGAGTGTTTACACTTGGTAGGAGCAATTTTGTTCACCACCTGTGTGTTTTGTAAGCCCCTCCCTGAAGCTTTTAGAAAGAAAGGTACTTGGATCATCTTGGATCCTCTTGAATCTTCTTGGATTATGGAGGGCTCACTCTGCTCCTCATGACTGTCTTCCAGTTCAAGGGGCTGGGTACCCAGGGAACAACTAGTTCTACTATTGAAGACTGAGGCAAAGAAGGCTTTCAGTACCTAAGCTTTTCCTCACTGTTTGTCACTATATTTCCCTCTGCATCCAACCAAGAAAAGATGAAGATTCCCCCTCGTCCCTCTTTTGTTGTTAATGTTAGTTCACAGAAACATTTTTTACTGTCTTTTACTTCAGTTCCAGCCAGGCTTTGGCACTGTTGACCTGGCTTCTGTTTTAACTGCAGCTGTGTCTCTTGTATAAAACAGGAAAAGATATGTTGATTTCTTCTACTTAAAGAGCTGCATTCCAGAAGCATTATTCCCTTTAATATTCTAATGTGTTTCATGTAGTGGTTTTGCATGTGCTGGATGGAATACAAAGAGGGATAAGATGATTTAACTTTACTTGAATAATTACTGCTGTGTTATTTCCAATATAAGGTACAAATGACTAAACAGCTTTGTTTCTCTTGTGCAGCCTCCTCCTCAAATATATGATAAGCAGCTGGATGAAAGGGAACATACAATTGAGGAATGGAAAGGTAATCACAGTTTAACCTTATATGGGAATGGGTATTTCAGTTGCTGAACAGCCAAGTCCCACCAACAAGTGTGTCTCAGCAAAACTAAAAAAAAATGGCATGAAGACTTTGCATTAGCTCTGTGAACAGGGGATGTCCTGAGGTCTATCACTACGTGCACGGGTAAATATTAACACAGGAGGTGTGGATTCCAGTGCACCGACGTGTCATCTGGAGAGCAGGATGCTGTTCAGTAGGATAATGCAGCATAATTTCATCTACATTAGAAAACCCCTTATTACTGTGCGACTTCATTTCCAAGTAGCGCAGCATTAAAAAATACGTATGTTCTAGTTTAACCCTATTTTCTCAATTCAGTGCCAAAAGGACATGAAACGAGAGGTCTTAGGCGAGTAGAGCTGTCACATTCATGAAGATAAAGTAGGGCAGACCTAGGAGATGACAGAAAGGCTACAAACGCTGTGTTTGGTAGCAGTTGCTCTGTTTCTGATCACAGGTACCGGTTCCTGTTTGTAACTGTCGCAACTCTCTTTTCCAGAACTCATTTACAAAGAAGTAATGAATTCTGAAGAAAATACTAAAAACGGTGTAGTTAAAGGACAGCCTTCTCCTTCAGGTACTCAGCCCCACTGAATAACTTAGATATGTGATTTCTGTGCCGACAAAAAGAGATAGCTGAAGCACTTGGGCATCGTAGACCAGTTACGATGTTTATATGAACTCCATTACTTCTAATACATTGATCTTGCTTGCTTGTGCTCCTGTGTCATGTTAATTCTTAGAGTGGCCTGTTTGCTGTTTGAGATACAGTTGTCCTGGTATTTTCTCTGGAAAGAATTGTGTTTCCAGATTATATTGCAGCAGGTTGGGAGGCCTTTCTGACACTGCTGTTCTTATACTGCTTATGGGTGGACAGCAATTAACTCTGCTAGTTGATACAAGCAAAACTGGTGATGTTAGCACACGTCCATCTGATGGACACGTGACGCTGCACCATCTGATACCTACTCAGTTTATCCTTTCAGAAGTCTGATGGCTTTAGAACAGCTTGCTAAAAAGCTTGGTTGGCACTTCAGTGCAAAGGAAAAGTTGTCTTCAAACAGAGATTCTTAAACTTCTGTTAAAAAAAGCCCAAACAAAAAATGACGTGAGGAAAATTCACACCAGCAGTTTCTTTCTCAGAAATACAAGCTGACTGGCAGTACACAGAAAGAGAGTTGTGAAGGTACGCTGTTGCTGGCACATGTGAAGGGCCCAGACTTTGAGCACAGTGTTCCAGTAGGACTTAAGGGTAGAATTACCATCTGTAGAGCCTCTCCTCAAAGTAAAAAGGTTTCATACCATGCTCTCGTGTACTTGCAGAGGTATTTTTTTTCTTACATTCTCATTTTTCACTTGCTACAGAGCTAATATTGTCAAAACAAGAATTCGTCAGTAGTAACTGACAAGACAAGGAGAAACTTGCCAGCAATGGAGAAAGTTAGTGGCGTGCTGGATGGTGGTATTAGAGTACGAGCACTGCCCCTGGGTTTTTTTTTACATCAGCAAAGTAAGATACAGGGGGATTGGGCTCTGTGATCTTCTGAGGTCTCTTCCAATCGCTAATGATTCTATGAATCCATGTGAAAGCAATGAATTGTGTTCTTGCTGAGTAGCAAACAAAGTGTAAGACTTGCTGATTTAATTTACCAAACCACTCACCACCACTGAAAAGAAACATGGGGCCATGAGAAATACTGGATAGATCCTCATCATTAAGTCTGTCTCCCCTACAGAAAAGTGGTTGCAGTCTGATTTGATACGCATAAGAAACACTGTAGTTGCTTGTTTCAGGAATTAACTACCCAGGAGTATTTTATGTGTTCTGCCTTCTTTTTCATGTGGAAGTGGGGTTTTTTCCAAACACACAGAATTGCTATTTCCTACCTGTCTTTCTTTTGCTGTTCCCCTTTGACTTTTGTTTAATTGTTAAGCACCAGCAAGTACCAGCAAGTGTTTAAAAACTGCTCTGAGCTGAGGCTGTTCCATGAAATGGTAGAGTTCCTAGTTTTTACCACTTTGTGCAACCAACTTAGTTTTAACCGGAATGAAATGCTGAAAGAATGAGGTAAAACAAGTCACCCTTTCTGAGCATAAGGGAGATGAGCTACATCTCTTCAACAGACTGTTGAGGGAGAAAATTTCCTGGTAAAATACTTAATATTGCCCAATGCCTGAAGTTTGTGTTCTGCTAATATTGCCAGTGTTTCAAATTACCTGTGTCCTTAGATGCTTCTTACCTTGGGGTGAGTATCCTTTGCTCTTTAACCTGTGAGAAGTTCTTGGGGTTTCAGGTTTAATCACGTTGGTGTTCATTTTCTTAGCACAGGTGCAGCAGTGAACAGCAGTGAAAGCCTCCCTCCATCCTCATCCGCCAATGACATCTCATCCATGTCCACAGATCAAACACTGGCGTCTGACACGGACAGCAGCCTGGAAGCTTCTGCGGGACCCCTCGGTTGTTGCAGGTGACTAGCCGCCTGCCTGCGAAACCCAGCGTTCTTCAGAGGATGATGTAATTTAGGAGGGAAAATTAACAGGAGCTAAGAGATGAAAAGGAAGATAAATAAAATACAAATATTTAAATGAAACAATAAATCTTTTCAGCCTGCTTCTCCTACAGAGTTATGTAATGCAGCTAAGCTCAAGTGTATATTTAACTTATAGTTGCTCTGCTTTGGTCTTCTTCCAATGACGCTTACTGGGAAAAAAAAGAGGAACTGATAAGTCCTTTTTTTTTTACTCCCTCCCCATAAGGCGCAAAATTAATGGCTGCAAAACCAACAACCTGCAACTGTCCTTTTCACGCTGGCATGACAAGGTGTGCAGTAGCCACTCGCAAACATACGAGCGCGTATCTGCCTTCACGCTGTTCTGTTGGCTTCTGCCCAGCGAGGCAGATAGGGAAACACGTGATTTGTTTTCATACACGAGTAGCACATACACACGCGTGCCAACAGATTCCTGGCAGCGCAAGCAGCCGTGTGCCCAAAGGAACACGCGCGCCTGCGCACGGACTCAGCGCGTGCTCCACCACGAAATGGCCCGTTTCAGATGAAGTACATAACTACGTGTGTGATACCGCCAGTGCACATGCTGCTTGCTCACTGAGGAGGTCGCACATCTTGTATGAGGATTTGTGGAAGTGTAAATAACCACATCGAATGTGGCTCCCTCAGACACTTGAAGATGTAGCACCAACATTTCCGCTATAGTTAGAACTATTAACCAGTTTGTATTGAGAGAAGAAGCCACAGAGCTTAATAGAAACATGTTTGTGAGTGTGAAGACTTGTTCTGGTTTTCAGAGGAGACAGGCCAAGCAAAGACCAGGTTAGAAAAAGCACATGCATCTTTGCAAGCTACAGGGAACAGGAAGGAAGGATCTTTATGCTTGTCTAGGCTCAGACAGATTTGTCTCAGTAAGCAGCTTCTCCCGGCCATGTTGAGTTCTCATCTTTGGTCACAGGTAGGCTCACTACTATGAACTTGTATGTTAGAGGTGTAACGGTTGGGGAACAGGCAGGTTAGGATCAAAAGGACATGGAACAACTTGTTTTTATTTTTCACCTAGGTTTAACAGAGAAAGGATATTTGCAGCCCGCTCCCCGTCCGTGAACATTTGCAGCTTAGAGTTTGCTTTCCTTTTAGATCATTCCCTTACAGCAATCTCCGCTACTAAGAGGACAGGCCTTCTCTAGGTGGTTTTGGCTGTTCATTTGCTCATGACAAATCATCTCACTCACCAGGAAGTTGTATCAGCTGTGTTACATGGGGAACAGCCACAGAGTGCATGGGTGTAGTACTCCATGTTCTCAAGTAATGACAGAGGACATCGATCAGCTAGTGCACTGGGCTGAAAGGGGCACAGTCAGGAGTCTTAGGCAGTCTTGACAAGTTCCAGAGAACCCAACAGTGACTGAACGTCAAATTGATTCTACCAGATAATAATACATGCAATTCCCATTTCTAAGTAACAGCAAGTGCTCGTACCAGACAGTGGCAGAGCTCCACAAGCCATTTCAGAGCAACTAAATGTTTTTCCAGCCAAAACAGCAATTAGCATTTTCCACTGCAAAGTCATCACTACCTGAGGCTGAAATTAACTGAAGTCTGAGTCATCTCTTACCAAAGCCTGCCGCGTAAACTGAAACAAGCTAAGTCATGCTCTAAGGATTTTCCCAATGTCAGAGAGAGAAACTGTTTGGGATATATTACTGGATGTTTTTCATTCACTAATTCATATGCCTTTAAAACGCTATGGAAAGAGGACTTGTATTAGGAGGCTTACAAGCCTGCCAGTCTGTGCCAGGAGGACGAAAATGAGTATCAAGTCAGGTTTGGTTCAAAGAAAAGAAAGCAAAAAAAATCTATCCAGCTTGAGGAGGAGGGAAGATAAAAATCAAATTGATTTCAAATAACTTCAGGCTCAGTAGGTCTGAGCTGTCTTAAAACTACTGTGTGTAATATTGTCTTCCCCGGGTATATTTTTGGTAGATTTTAATGGAATATTTTGAGGATAAAATTAGGTCAGTAATTTTCTAAAAACTCAGTAATTGTGAAAGCAATAATTTACTACTGCTAAAAATATTTAGCAATATTCTCTCTTAAGCCATGAATCATCACATCATTATTGAATGATGTAACTGTCACTGCAAAGCCAATGATCACGAAAGTACTGAAAGGTAAACAGCAATGCTCTGTAGCTGTGGAGGCAATAACACCAAGGGTGACTTCTTAGCAATAACGACATGTAATTCACCATAGATAGATATTAAGAGTATTCAGGTAACTAGTATCTGCTTTACATTCCTCAGTGTGCACCGCTTGGGTGTGTTATTTAACCAAAACTAAGAATTTATTTGCCTCAAAGAGGCAAAGCTGTGTGTGACAGGAGCCACAAAAACACCACAAACATAGACCAGTAAGTGCAGTTCATTGCTAGTGATGCTATGAGTCTGTTGCTAGTGATGCTGTGGAGATGTGGCGTAGGCAATAGCAGAGAAGCCATTTCTAATAGCCAAGCGCTTACGGACCTCCCGTGTTTCGTTTCCTTTCTTTTCAGGTGGGGTACTTCAGGGTAGTGTGAGAAACTGAACAAGAGAAAAACGTCAGAATTGCTCTTAAAAGATCCTTCCTCCCTTTTCCTTCTTACTGATGAGTTTGAACGAGAATGAGGTATTGATTTACTTCAAGGTTATGCGTGCTTTCAGTCAAACATATTCTCTAATGTTTGAAATTGATCTGACATTTACAGCTCTTTGCAACTACCTGAAAGGTGGTTGTGGAGCAGCAGGGGTCGGTCTCTTCTCCCAAGTCGCTAGCAACAGGACAAGAGGAAAGGGCCTCACGTTGTGCCAGGAGAAGCTTAGATTAGGTGTCAGGAAAAAATGTCTTCACTGAAAGACTGATCGGGTATTGGATCAGGCTGCCCAGAGTGGTAGAGGAGTCACTGACCCTGGAGGTGTTAAATTTGTTGATCTGGTATTGAAAACAGGGTTTAGTGGGCATGGTGGCACTGCATTTTGATTGGACTTGATGATCTTGGACATCTCTTCCAACCTTGATTTTATGATAAAAGATACTGACTTGGTAGCTGGAGTAGTGTCTTGTGACCATTGACTTTATTCCAGTAAAATGTAATAGAACTTTAGAGAATTCAGAGAACTGGTCATGCACTGATTTACATAATTTATATTGTAGTTGATAATCATAGAATCATTACGGACTGGAAGGGACCTTGAAATATAGAATCATAGAATCATAGAATCATTACGGATCGGAAGGGACCTCAAAAGATCATCTAGTCCAATCCGCCTGCAACAGCAGGATCACCTAAACCAAGTCACACANTCCAGAGAAGGAGACTCCACAGCCCTGCTGGGCAGCCTGGTCCAGTGCTCCATCACCCTCATTGTGAAGAAGTTCCTTCTGATATTTATATGGAACCTCCTGTGTTCCAGCTCACACCCATTGCCCCTAGTCCTATCACCAGATGACCCTGAAAAGAGCCTGGCTCCCATACTGTCTAGAATTCTGTGGAACAGACCATTCAGGAATCTTCCCTAACGCAGGGTGGCTTTCCTGTGGAAATCACCAGTTCCTGCACAACAATGGAATTGCACAAGACAGGTGATCATGTCACTGATCCTACTCTGGCAGGGGGATTGGACTAGATGATCTTTTGAGGTCCCTTCCAACCCCTAACATTCTGTGATTCTGTGACCACTCTTCTAAACTTATAACCAAGAGCAGATTCATACACATGGTTTCATTTTATGCGTATTATTTCACCTTCAGGCTTTGGGCTAAAGATACTGAAGAAATTAGACGTGTTGCAGTGCCTGTGGGAGATTTTCTGAGGCAGTGCTGCTTAGCTGATTTGAACTCTAGTCTAATGTTTGTCAGTGAGAAAATCACCAGTGATTTCCAGCAACTAATTTTTCTCATTGAAAATGTGCTAGTAGTCCTTTGTCGGACTGCCTGAGCCTGTTGCAGCCAATCTCTCAAGACTTGTATCTCAAGAACAAAAGGAAAAATGTGTTTGGCGTACCCTGAAATGATTGTAAAATGTAATGGGAATATTTTAACTCAGAATAGCTTTGAACCACCAGTGTTAGCTTATTTTCACTAGGGTGCAGTATGTCAAGGGATCAACATTTTTTTTTAGTTTCAGATCTGTCTATATTTCTTCAGGCTTTTTGAGATACTCACATTGTGGGTGAATTCAAGCACTCAAACCCAACCAAACCAAGAGGCATTTTGCAACAAGCTCTGTGTGTTTCCGGGGAGAGCAATTATGAAAGAAAAGCTGCAGGGAAGAATTAGACTTTTCTTTTGGTCGTCTGGCAAAAAGTCCAAGCTCACGTTGAGTTTGGGCTTTACTTTTTAATTTGCTTCTGCTTGCGAGTGTAGGAAAGAGAGGGCATGCCCGTGGTTGTGGCTGTTTAAATGCGTATTCATAGCTGGTCCAAGTTCTCGTGTGGGTAAGGAGTGTAGCTGCAACGGAATCAAGCATCTTCAAGAATCTGACGGCTGTGCTTATTTGAACTTCCACCACTTTCCAAAGGGAACAGTTAACCAGTTGCAAGCTCAAGGTGATCTTTTTCACGCACACGAAGAAGGTCATCGTGCAGTAGGTTTGAACATCCCACCAGTTTGTTATGTCTGAATGAGATTTTGGGGGAGGCAGGGGAATGGTGAGTGTGTCATCTCTGCCA
Source organism: Rhinopomastus cyanomelas (assembly GCA_013400115.1). NCBI lineage: Eukaryota > Metazoa > Chordata > Aves > Bucerotiformes > Rhinopomastidae > Rhinopomastus > Rhinopomastus cyanomelas. The sequence goes on along the minus strand of VXBP01006519.1, from coordinate 139,302 downwards.
CGAGCTCTCCATTGGAACTTGCGGAATTTGCTTAGCGTGTAAGGAACTTGCCAGTGTGACCTGATTGTTTTCACTTTTTCATTTATATATTATTTTTAAATTAACTGTTGATCACAACAGGTGAATTGTTTAATTTCTGTTCAGGCTCATTGACCCAGCGCAAGTCTGAGTTTTAAATAGGGTTTGATTTGACAAAAGAATGTTGAAAAACTTCAACTGAGGCTCATGGTGCCTTTTTTACCTGAGAGCGAAAAGCTGAAAAGCACATACTGAAGGAAGACACGGTGAATTTGGGGAAGTAAATGTATGCCTACCGTGCTTGTCGCTTCAGACAGGTAAGCCTGTCTCTTTTGCCGATTTTCACTGAACAGGGCCATTGTCTTCTGGAAAGCAAGATATTTATAATGTAAATAGCTGTATTGATTCTCTCCCCCCTTCCTCTGTAAGATGTAATAATCCAACACACTGATTTGTGTTAAATCTTTTACAATAGGGGCACTCCATGCCTAGGCATGGCTGACCTCTGCCCCTTCCCTGCATCAGTCACATGCTGACGCGGAGGGTGCCGGAGGTTTCAGTGTATATATCGAATCGTGTATATTTAATAAATTGACTCAGTGGGACTTACGGCCAGTCTACATTAAGCCACAACAGTTAACAATCTCCAGATCTTGACTAGCAAAAACCAACTGTTCACCTTGCCATGTCCATCTTGTAATAAGGTCTAAGTTGCACCTGCCTGTAGTTCTGCATGATCAGACTTCAAAATATAACTACCGAGAGCTGTAATGCATCAATGTTGATAAATGTAGATGTAAAACCAAAAAAAAAAAGAAAAAAGCTTAAAACAACCAACAGATCAACAAGGACCGTTCACTATCAAGACTTGGAGATGAGACATGTCCAATCTTATTGTGCTGTAGTGACATTTGTAAAGGAACCGACCTTATTTCCGTATTTCTTTGTTCTTACCCTGTTTTCCTTTGATCATCTGTTGTTCACTGTAGTACGGGGGGAGCAGAGCCTCAGTCACCAGTGTTTTATGGGTCAACGTTGCATCGATGATTCCTGCTTTCTGTTCGTTTAGCAGTTACCGATCTAAGATGGGAATCTCGTGTTCTCTCATTTGTCAGAAGGAATCCTGTCAGAGCTTCCTCATGAGGATGCTTTTCTCACTGCTGTTTTGACTCCTGTCAGTGGAATGACTTTGCAGCGTTCCCAATGAACAGCACAGCGCTGTCGACCGTATTGATCGAGGGCGTCGTTACGCGCTTGCTGTGCATCTAAAATTTAGCGGGGGCTCAAAGTCACACGGGGACAGGACTCAACTGAAACGTGGTGTGTACTCTGTGCATGACGCCTATATTACACCTTTACAACCTTATAGTGGTAAAACTGCTGATCTTTACAGATTTGGACCATCTGTATACTGGAGGAACATTGATGTGAACCTTGGTCCTTATTCCACAAACCACTCGCTCCTCTCCAGGGCAGCTAAGTGGAAGCTGAAGTGGTGTGAGGGCCTTCTGGGGGACTGTGCGCAGGGGTGAATTTCATGCTGTTTGAATGTGATCTTGCCAAAACCCCCTGTATGTCAGGCAGGGGAGACTGTGACTGTTCTATAAGGAGTGTTTGTGTTGTTTACTTTAAAACAAGCTTTGCTAATTAAAGTAGTGTGTTCTGGAGTCCTATTGAGTGGCATAAAGGGTATCAATGAAGAAGAGAAAAGTATGCTGGTACAGCTGTCCTGGCTTCTGGTGTCTTTTCCTTCAGCCCTCGACGTGGCACACGGATAGAAATGTCAAAGTGTGGAAGTTTCCAGGATGACAGCATCCAGTTAGTGCTCTTTGCGATGTGCTTCAGAGGCTTCATGCTGTACACCAGCGTTCATTTCAGAAGCATTTACAGGACTACAGACATGTAGAGGTATCTTAATGTATATGAGCCTCAGGCTTTTCTCGAGTAGCTTGACTGCCTGAAAATATGGAGGAAAAAATTACTTGTGATTGGACAGAATGAAGAAAAACTGCCAAGTAAAAGCTAGTTCTTCTCCCATTTTGTCCCTCATTAAAAAGAAATACAAAGCACTTCAAGTGAAAAAAGGCTAAAAAGTAGAGGTACTGCCTTTTGGGAAACAGATCTGGTTTTCTCAATTAATACACAAGCTACTTGCGACCACTGTATTTCCAAGCAAGTCTTAACTGTAGCACACAAAGGGCTTTTCTATCTTTGGATTCATTGTGTGCAGAGATGCCAAAACCTAAGACCGTCGCAAACAGCACCCTGTCAAAATGATTCAAGTGGAGGGGGAAGGGTCTATAGAAAAGAACCCATTACTGCACCTTGTAAGCACTGTAAAGAAATAAATTCTTGGAGTTGTTAGTATTTAAATGTTGTTTCAAACACACTGTGCAGAGCTGCTGCTCGCGATCTGCCTTGCTAAAGCAGGACTGTCATCAGGTCTGTTCTGCTGGGTTGTATATGCAGAAGTGGGCAAAGCTACAGCACATCATGCAAGCCTTTTCTTCTCGGTGGCTAGAGAATTTGGACTTGGTGGTTCTTGCTGCGAAATGGTAAGTATAGGGACCACGTTTTTCTTGTTCCACTGGGCACCTTTAGAGACAATCAGAGATTCATGGCTTTTGGAGAGCTTTGCCCTTTTCAGGAGTCAGGATTTTTACGACTCTCTTTCAGTGATTTACACATCACTGAACTCAGGTTTGAAGTTGAACTGTGATTTGTTTCGAATAACCCAGAGTCTGAAATTCCAGCAAATGTGAAGCTGTATGTGGACAGAACGGATCTGTCTCCTGTGGTGCTCCTTAGTACTCAACGCAGTAACAGCACGCTGTGGGATTTTAATTCGCTCAGCCTGCATCTCTTGTTTGGTGTGGGGCAGTGTGTGTTGCACGCTGCGGGGCTGTAGCGAATCAGCGGAGTCCTCTGTGTTGAAGCAGATTTGAAAGGGAGATCCAAGTGTCTCTGCAAAACACCCTCTCCACTTGGAGCAGATGCAGGTCACTGAACAACCTTTGTGCTCAAACTAACACTCAAGACGGTGTTGTGAGGCCTGTTAAATGCACTGGGACCAGTTCACGGTCCCCTTACAGCATGTATGGCTGTTGCATCTGCCTGTGGAAGTCGACTGCTAGTGTGATGCCTACGTTGAAGTTTTGCGTCTCCAGTGCAACCCGCAGCTGGAGGCTGCTCACTTTGGGCTCTTTTTCTGTGTGCATGCTGATGCTTAGAAAGCAATGATCCTTCAGGTTCCGTTCACTGCCCTGAGGCTGAGATTCTTCTCAGGTACCTGCAGGTAAAGACCAAGATTATCTTGCTTCTCAACATGATCTCCCAACCCCCCTATTAATGCTACAGCTTGGAGCCTGAGTTTCAAATCTGCTCCCAAGAAAACATGGTTATCAGTATGGTATAAGGAGCCATGAGGGAACTTTAGCTACTTAAATTTCACGGATTTCCTGATGTATTTGCCTCAAATGGAAATCAACTGCTTGGAAGGAGTCAAGTATTGTTTGCTTTGTGATGTTTCTGTATGATGTTCTATCTACGCAGGATAAGTTTATAAGGGATAGTAACTGGGGCGCTGGAGAAAATAGCTCTTTCTGAATATGTCTAATGGCTAGACTGGAACTGGAGTTAAGTGTCATTATGGGAAGTGGCTGACTGTTAGTATCTGGAATGCTTTAGCCTTTCTTGCATCACAGGCCTACAAATGGGAGTATTTAGTGCTTTAACTCTGAATGCAATGAAATTAACTGCACCTCTACTTCACATTCAATTTTGTAGGATTAGGGGAATTATCTTTAGTTCTAACAAACTCCTCAGGCAGAGCTTTTTAAAAAGTAGCCACTGGGACAAAATAGCCTTTCATTTTCCTGAGCCATGAATTAATGGTTTAATGTGTGGATGAGGCATAAGGTTTCTGTATTATGACTCCTTCCTGCAGTTAACCCTAGCCAGGTAAAGACGTATCTGGTGCTGTGTTCCCTAGATGACATTCCTGCTCCTGAAGTAGTCTTGCTTTTGAAATTCAGTTGCATCATCTTTAAAAGTGAAAGGACACGTGTTACACATTCTCATCAAAATTCCGACTCACAGCTACAGTAAGTCTTCACTTCTTGGTTTTCTCATGAGCAGGAGTCTCCTGAGACGTTTAGTGCTTCCTACATGTCAGTTAGTTGGAGAAACAGCGTGAGTATCTGCAAAAGGAAAACAGTTGTTGGCAATGTGAAGGTCTCACCCTTTTTTCACCAGGAGTTAGAAACACAACTCCAGGTGCTGGCTGCACGTGGGTCCATTGGAGGCTGCCTAACCAGGTCAGCGCACTCAGCAGCTGTAGCTTTCTGACTCCGTTTTGTCACAAGCACAAGACAGGTTTAGTGGATGGGGCAGTAAAATATGTTGCTAAGATATTTCACTTGCCAGCACTGTGTTGTGATTTCTGAAGTCTGTGAAGGGAGTTTTAAGTTCTCTTTGTGGCCACAGTTATTAGCGTGAGCACCAATGGGTGCTCATTGGGTGCTCACGCTCATTCACTGCTGCTGCTATGCAACACCAGATGAAGAGGGGCTCTGATTCTGTATCCGATCTACACTGTGTTGCACCAAGTTCCCAGGACCATCCAGTAACCAGGGAGGGGGAAAAAAAAATCATTAAAAAGCAGAGTATTTAGTGCAAAGACTGTTTTTAAAGGGAATGGACAAAGGCAACTGTGGTTATTCCAGCTTCTGCTGCGTGTTAGATCAGATCCCTTATCTCAGGTTAGTGCTGCAGTCATTCTACTCCTCCGAAGGTGATACAGAGCTGTGCAGGCTCCACTGCAGTGGGAAGGCAGAAGCGGCACAGTACGGGTGAGCGGTGCCACCTAAGGGCCGACATGTGCTGAAGGCTCCAGCAAGAGCAAAACCGAGCGAACTCTGCAGCCTGAACATCATCTGCTTGTTGCATTTCTTCTCCAGCCAGACTGACTCTGGACAGTTCGTCATATTGCTGGTGGATGGTCTGGAGCATTTCTTGACATCCTACACTTTAAGTAAGTTTTTGTTAAGTTTTCTTAGCTTTCCAGTACGTGTTGCCTATGAAATGTGTGCACACTGCTTCCTGGAGTGCAGGGGATGACAAGGAAGGTGGTCAGATAAGTAGGCTTGGTCATGCTAAACCAATTGGAATTTGAGTAGATTTGGATACATAGATCTGAAAACTATTTGGAGTCCTGGAAAGAAAAGGGCCCTAAAAATTCATTTTTTACACATTTTAACTGTCTGGTCTGTGTCCAACCTGAAATTCCATGGCGAAAATTCTCTCTGGCAGAGCATACCGAATTATATCCAAATAAACATGCTGTGTGAGCAGATTTCTCTTCACAGAATTACAGGATCACAGAACGTTAGGGATTGGAAAAGACCTCAAAAAATCTAGTCCAATGCCCCTGCCAGAGCATCACCCTTTGTCCTGTCACAACAGACCCCGCCCCCTTTGAGTACACTAAGGTGTCCTCGCAGCCTCCTCTTCCCAAGATGAACAACCATCACTCTCAGTCTTTCTTCATAGGGTTCCACCCCTCTCATTCTTCTTGTGTTACTCCTCTGGACCTGCTCCAACAGGCCCGTGTTATTCCTGTGTTAATGTTCAGAACACAGGTGAGATCCATAGTATAGAAAGTGCATACAAGAGCTTCTTCCTTCACAAAAGAGCCTTCGGTGGAGGAGCAGCCAGAGCCATAACAATGAGGGAACTAACTGGAAAATTGCAATTAATTCACCAAGCTTATAAAAGTCTTCGTAAAGCAGAATCCAGTAAAAGGCCTATGTGAGGCAAAGGATTCCTAACAGATGTGTCATCCAGCATGAGTTACTTACTGTGTGTGCCATCCCTAAGTGTTTACTATGTTCAAAGGCTAGTTAGGAAAGTAAACGAGATTGTACCTGGGCAGCAGGCAGTTTAGATTGGTGTGGGGTTTGGGGAAATATCCCTGGGAGCATTTTGGAACAACAGCTTTTTGGGGTTTTTGTTTAGGCTCTTCTCAGTGTAACCTAATGATAGGACAAGGGGCAGTGGGTGTCAGCTGGAACACAGGAGATTCTCTATAAATATCAGAAGGAAGTTCTTCACGATGAGGGTGACAGAGCACTGGAACAGGCTGCCCAGGGGGGTTGTGGAGTCTCCTTCTCTTGAGACGTTTAAAACCCACCTGGATATGTTCCTGTGTGACTTGGTCTAGGTGATCCTGCTGTAGCAGGGAGAGTGAACTAGATCTTTCGAGGTCCCTTCCAATCCATAATGTTCTGTGATTCTGCAGTTCTTCTAGGTTAAAATAAAGTAGATGGTGCACTCTTGGTGAAAGCACTTTCAGCTAGAGCAGGACAGAAAAGGGATGGAAAGAGATGAGCTGCTGGGCAGAAACATGCAGGATGTTTCAAGTCAAAGGGGGAAACAAGTCTATCGACATCTTAGGAAAGCTAGAAGAAAGGAGAGTGTATATATATATGAGAGTCAGGACACAGTCTAACCATAGGATAGCATCACACAGGCAAGACAGGGAACTACCACGTGCTACAGCAAGGAATAAGTTTGTTTGTTAGGTGTTTCATTTCCAAGAGCAGGTGACATTGTCTCTGCACGTGAGACATCGACTGTGAGTTATTTCTCTCCAGTGAAGTCTCCTGTGCCACGTCAATTGACACCAGGGAAGAAGACTGCAAATGCAGTGGTGTATCCATAAATTGGATCAGGTCAAGAGGAAGCAAATGTGTGCTACTCAAATTGGTTTGTTGATGGCTTGTGTATGTTTTTTAAATTAAGAGGTCTTCCCTACAGGTTTGATTATTATTTCCACTCTAAAAACACCAGGACAACCCTTCACAACAAAGGATTTGAGAAGGAAAAATGCCCACACAGCAGAATTTTGAAAGGAAATCCTTCTTTTCTGCCTTTTCCAAATTACATCCTAAGACTGCTCTGGTTCTCCTTTGTTTTCTTTCTGTAAGTGCTTTTGTTCTGAGTATCACTGAACGCATGGTGATACTCATAGAACTTTGATGTAGAGCCCAGCAAGCAAGAAAGTCTTGTTTTACCTTAATTGCAAGGTACATCTCCTTTCAGCCCCTTATGGATTGTCTACTCGTGGAATATCAACCACAACATTTGCCTTGTGTGTGTATGTAGTCAGTCTGCTTGAATAATTCCAAAGTCTGAATAACCTAACTACACTTGGTTTGAACAAACACGGGTTATCCACAGGCTCGTGGACGCTATGGATCGGATCACTTAAAAAGGAAGTTCAAAATTATCAGTCTTGTTCTGCTCAGCAAGGAAGTTTCCTGAGCACTGCTGACATCAATTAGCCTAGAGTGAGAAAGAAGGCAGTTGATTCACACTAAAATCACAGAATCACAGAATCACAGAACATTAGGGGTTAGAAGCTTGAAAGATCATCTAGTCCAATCCCCCTGCCAAGAGCAGGATCCCCTAGACCAAGGTGCACAGGAACACATCCTAGGTAGGGTGTCCCTGCCCATGGCAGGGGAGTTGGAACTGGATGATCCTGTGGTCCCTTCTAACCCTGACTGATTCTATGACTTGGACTGGGTGATCCTGCTGTGGCAGGGGGATTGGACTNGGCGGTGGGGCAATTCTGTAAATACCGTCGGGTTCCATTGAAGAGCCTGGGGGGCTGTATTCAGCCCGCAGGCCGGGGTTTGAGAACCCCTGGACTAGATGATCTTTCAAGGTCCCTTCCAATCCCTAATGATTCTATGATTGTATGTTTCTATGATTCCATATCATGCCTGTTAACTTTAGAAAGAAGAAAAATGACAACAAAACAATGGAATTTATCAGACTTATTTGTATAGAATACATTGTTTAATACCCGCCTGGACATGTTCCTGTG